>QLTV01004245.1:1061525-1080601 GCA_003457575.1 Thermophis baileyi | reverse complement strand
TTTATCCTGTTTTTGCCAGTTAACTGTTTTTTGATGTTTGCTGATGTTTTAGAAACATCACACTATATATATATATATATATATATATATATATATTTCTGTGTTAGATGAACCCAACTGTGATTTATTCAATAAAGCATGCTTAATCAAATCATGAGCTAGTATAATGTGTGGCCTAGTTTGATTCACATATCACATTAAGCTAAAATGGTCTTAATTTTGGCTTAACATGTTGGGAATTAAACTAAATGTAAACCATGCTGCAGCTCATGTCTTAATGGGATGTCTAAATGTAGCCCATATGACTAGCATGGCTGCTGATCTAAAGGATGTTTTCTTGTAAGTGAAGAAAAACCAAAAGCTTGTACACAATGTACAAGGTGTTTTATTTCAGAAAGGTGCTCTGCAGTGCAGTCAAAACCAAATTCTTCTCATCAAGGCAAAGAGGCCATCTGTCTTTGAGGGAGATGGGCAGTACAGTAATGTGAAAAATTGAATAAAAATAAAAATGTTCACCAAAGTCATTCTCTTTCCCATTTCCCTACTATCTTTATTTTCATTTGTATTTAATAGTATGGTAATCTCAATAAAATATATATCTAAATTAAAAAAGGAAAACAACCAAAACCATTCATGTCCCCACCAGCTTCAACCAGTATCTGCAGTTGCTGGAGAAGGTTGCAACAGGTGGAAGAATGTTTGGGCAGGGGCATTTTCTAGCTATCAAAGACCACTTGGAGCAGGTAAAGTAAAACATTGCTGCTGCTTAACTTTACTCTTAAGTGTGAGAGAGTCACATGCCTTCATGAAGAGCTTGGGAAGGGTGCTTCCCCTCAAGCGTTCCTTAACACAAAGCACTCTTTCAAAGATTTGCATATCATAAGCTGTGGTTTTTGTTTGTTCAATTGAAAATCAAGATATGGAAGAAGAGATGCACAGCAAACAAATGTCAATTAGTTAAGACACTGGGTAGAAACCAGGTCATCATGGGTTCTAGTCCCACCTTAGACATGAAGGCAACAGGGTGACCTTGGACCATTCACTCTCTCTCAGCCCTATGAAGGAGGCAATGGCAAACCATTTCTGAAAAACCTTATTAAAAAACTGCAGTAGTAGTCCAGGAAACACCAGTTGACATTGACTCACAGGCACCAAAAAACATACATTATTTTCTAATCTATGGTAGAACAATTCCATGGAGGCTTTCATGGTACAATCATTCTTTCATCAGAGACTCTTACAAAAGATTTGATGAGGAAGGTTCAAGTCCACCTTCAATTACAAAATTTGGGACAGTCATTCTCTTTCAGCCCAATCTATCTCACAGGATTGTTGTTGAGGTAAAAAATAATCAGAGAAAGGAATACTTGATATACTGGTCTGGCTTAAGAACAAAGTGTAGGATTTACAGTAAAACTCACAAATAAATTTGATTTAAACATTAGGAGTCTATAACTTTGTAACTGCTGGCATGTGTACTTCCTTTTCTACTCAGAGAAGCTATCAGCATTTGTATTAAATATCTTCAGTATTTTCTTATCAATAAAGAATGGTAATTTGGATGTTTAGATCTTCCATATGATACAACGACATCTAATAAGCTTTACCTTAACCAGATGTCTTCTCAGGAACTCAGTCACATTCACTAACATTAACCTTTTGTAAGGTAGAAAGGGAGGAATTATGACATCATTATATCATCACTGATTTATACACTTAAGAGACTACATAAGCAGTGTGGGGGAGGGGAATGTGCCAATCTTTTTATAATCATTATTTCAACTTAATTTACTTGGTCTTGTGTGGTAGTCTTAGAACAATAAAATCTTCCCAGTTTAAATTAGTACACTTAAAATTTATTTCTTCAGAGGTTTTTAATTTGATAAAGCATGCAATTGCTAGAGTTGTTTACTAGTTTGGGGAAATGTTTTAGTGAAGACAATGGCAAGCAACTCTCATCTCTCTGACCAAGATATTTCATGAAGAGTCCCATAGCTTTTTTGTATTATAATGGTTCTATATATTTTAGATTGGTAATTTTAGTATTCTTTATTCTGTGCAATCATTTATTTGCTTATATAAATTTTAGCATACTTTACTATGCTATTTTTATGTCCCAAATTCCCAAACGTTAACTTAAAATTTCACTTGTTTTATGATTTTATACCTTGTCTCATTTTAATCAATTGACACTTTTTTGCTTTGTTAGTCAGTGACTGAAATAAAATGACTCTGACTCCATGAAGTATCCCTCAAAATGTCTGGATTCCCAAAGTGTATTAAGCTACAATGTGGCTTGTTTAGGACTTAAGATGTTATATAAATTTACACTTTTGTAATCTATAAATAATTGTTTATGGACTAGAGTGCTTGCAAACCCAGCTAATTGTGATTTACTCAATAAACCGTGATTAAATAAATGATTTAGCATAATGTATGAACCTGATCAATATGTATATTCATTTATTCTAGCTATATACCTGCAAAGATTGAAAGCGTTTTATGTAACCCAGTTTAAAAAACCCACAAACACCGATAAGCATAATTAAAATAGAAAATGTAAATGTTGTATCATTATAATGGGGGGGGAAATAGCAAACAAAATACAAGACAAAAGTGAATTGCAACCATTACATTGAAATTAAAGCTAGCAGCATCTAATAAGTCTCCAAGTATTCTATCGAAAAGTTCCATGTTAAGCTGCTCCCAGAATATTGAGAGATGATGCAAGTCTTAATTCCACAAGAAGTCTATTTCATAAGGCTGGAGCAACAATTGAGAATCAGTGCCTCCTGGCCTCCATTTCCTTAAGCTTGTGAAACTGGATTTCACTGGAAGGTTTCCCCAGAAAAAGTGTAGTAGATAGGTTAATTCAGGTAGGTGAAGGCAGCACTGCAATTATCTGTGTACCAATCCATATTGGGTTTTATAAGTTAAAATCAAGACTTTGGGTTGCAAATGGAAACCTATATAAGACAGTCAGAGAAGGATGCACACCATCAGTCATCATCGTGTTGGCAGTGAAACTGTTTTATTCATCTGATCTAGAGCTTGTGATTCTGATGTTTATTTTGAATGTGCCTCACCACAAGCACGAAATGGAGGATGAACAGGATGAAACTGAATATAAATTTGAAGGATTGTTGACAGCTCTTGTCTTGATATAGACTGCTGTTCTATGTGATCTCTAGCTCAAACTAGCAGTGGCTGGATATACCTTTTACCAGTTTTAGGATATAGTGGATCTGAACAATTGAAATTCATCTATTTATAACCTAACTTCAAAGTTGTTTCACATGGGCTGTCACAGATAATCGAAAGCTTGAACGGTTGCAGACACAACAGCACAATTCTTTCCAAGAAAAGCACAGTACAACCTCACTTTAACAATCTAATTGTGGGGAGTGTGCTCATTATTCATAAAGTCTATCAAACATCAAAGTATATCATTGGGACAAACTGATTTGTATCATTTACATGATTACGTTATCAGGCAAATGATCTGAATTTATGCAATTGGCATAAATCACCAGTGCAACATGATTGATTGCATGTGAACCCTGTTGTACTGAAGTTCATTAAATTGAGGTTTCATTGGATTCTAATGGTCTAGCACAGTGATGGCTAAACTTTTCGGCGCCGAGTGCCGAAAACACCCATAATGCAATGCACACGTGATCCCCCGTGCCCCCCCATCCATGCACTCGCGACCCCCGTGTGCGCCCCGTGCATGCATGCATGTCCCCCGCACGTGCCCCCACGTGCGTGCGCCCAACATGCGCACACATCTCCCGCATGCGCCCTGCCCCCCGCGCATGCACGGCAGAGACCCGAAAACCAGCTGGCCGGCTGCAGGCATGCGCAATGGAGCTGAGCTGGGGTGACAGCTCGCGTGCCCGCAGAGAGGGCTCTGCATGCCACCTGTTGCACGCGTGCCATAGGTTCGCCATCACGGGTCTAGCACCTGAACTGGAGCCCTATTACTGTCTGGGCACTATTCTAAGAGCTGGTTAGAATTTCTATGTATGTGTCTCTAACATAGCCTTTTTTCTTTGATCTTTAAAGTACTATTGAACAATGAAAGATGACCTAGCTTAGCCATCTTTTGCAATCTGGCTCACACAGTGGAACAGAAAAGCCACATAAATATTTTTTTCAGAGGCTGAGGAAACACAACTGGCCTAAATTACTCAAGGGAGACAGAATTTGAACCAAGGTTTTAGTGACTCACAGATAATAGCCACCACGCTGTATCATACCACGCCTTATGAATGTTATAGAAATATTTCATAGACCAATGAATCACTGAACATAGATTTCTGAGTGTGCTGGAATGTGAATTTCCTGAGAGAAAGGGGAGGACAATGCCAAGATTGATATCAGCTCTTTGAGATAGGTAGAGTCAGAAAAAGGAATCACTAGTCTTGGAATGCACTTGAATGCTGTTAAACTATTGATACATAATCTTGAAAGCCTGACAAAGTATCTTTCCAGTTCAACTTATCCCTAACACAATCAAGGCGGAGGTGCTTTGAATTTTTTTCTGGTGCTTTTTCGCTTTCCCAGGGTTTATCTTTTTTATTACAGCTATTTCTTTCTACTGAATCAAATTCCATCACATCAAGCAACATATGAGTGAGCACAGTATGTTATTGTCAATCATTCTCTACATTTAAGCATCACCAGCTCCATTTTTGAGCAATGAATCAATAAAAAGATCAGCACTAGGCAACACCAACAAATGATTATATAGCAACTTTTATTGTTTTGAAGGGCTTAAGTATTTAATATACAGAACTAAAAAGTCTTGCTTTTTTAAACTGAACAGGTGGGTTAGTCTGATGAGGCTAACTTTGGCAGTGTCCCACAAATGACAATGCTAGCCTTCTAGGCAGGGACTTCTACAATTTCAAAATAGTCATTAGGCAGAATCACATAACCACCTTTGCCTGACAGCACGTCTTTTTCCTTCTGAAACTGAACAAGCTCTCGTAGTTTTTCAATCTGTTTTTCCTGACGCCTACATCGCTGCTGGGCAGTCTTAAGTTTCTTCCTCAGTTTATCCACCTGCTCTTCCAGTTGCTGAATTCTTTTTCTCTGATGCACAGTATCCTCTACGGTATAGTTGTGATCACAAAATACAGCAATATTATTGGGAGTGTGAAGTGGTGGCATCAATAATCCAATGCTTGGATCTACCAAACTTGGGTAGGTTTGCGGAGGTGGTGGAGGTGAAGGAGAAGGGGGCGTTGGTACTTCAGGTGGTTCTTGTGTGCCTTCAGACTAAAAAGCAAAACAAGAAGATATATTTTACATTTGTTTCATTAAAAGGTAACATAATACATTTCAGGTGACAAGCAAGATCACTTTTCTTCTTCAAAACTTCATGCTTGGGGAAAATAATAATTTCATTATTTTATTTGCATTAAAACAAGCTTCAAACAGAGGTAGCAAAACCTTCAGGGGAACAATATGTTTAGTCAGTTAAAGGCTTCGCAAATGAACAGAATAGAGAAGTCCACTCTCACCGGAATATTATCATACCTGAGCTCACCTTGAAAATACTGAATGGACACTGAATAAACTGATACAAGTTCAAGATGCCAGTTGTGTAAAAAGGGGAAATTTAGTAACATATGTGCTACGGACTCATCTTTGGTATCTGAGAATCCAGAGACACAATCCTAGTACAGAATAATTTGTTACCACTGAAGACAGATCATTAGTTTATACCTGGGTAAATGCTATTCTACATAGAGCATGAAGGATTATAATTATAAAATTAAAATTATAAAATTATCTTGGGATAACAAAAGAAGCACCCACATGTTCACAGTTGCAACGATGTGAAATACTCAATCCATATTTTTGGATGCTAAGTCCATCACTTCAATTCTACCATGTACAGGAAGTCTTCGACTTACAACAGTTCATTTAGTGACCATTCGAGTGAGCATTACTACTAAAGACAAAAAACATTTTCCCTCTCCCATTTATTTTAAAGTACATTGCCATTGAAAAGGAACAAAAGTCTATTGTCTAAAACTGTATACCTACCTAGGATTAAAGCTTGCAACAATAGTTCTTCTATAAGTGCAACAGAGAACATTGCCCATGTCTGTCAGACGCGAACAACCAGATCCACACATGAAGAGTTCAATTAGCTACTTTATTGTTCATGCCTATTTTACAGGAATCTTCCCAGACTGGCAGTTTGTTCCTGAGCCAGATTAGACATGGTTCAAAGGCCTTCAAGGGGGATTGGTCCTTGCTCTCTTGTGCCTACATAATGATTCCAGACTAATTCCCCACTTGACTTCTCCCTCTGGTTTGGCCAATCTCTCTCCAAAAATGTCTTATTATATTACAACTTTTATATAGATTTGAGAACAGATTTAATCTCCCCCAATTTGGAACGTTCTCAAGAAAAATAACGATGCATATGTTATCCATATATTATTCAATTCCTGTCCCAGTGTTACATATATTTTGTTTAACTGCTATTTTTTCAACAATCTTTGAAAACATGTGAAATCTTATCTCAAATTATAATTGATATTATTCTTGTATGTGCTATTTGTATTTATATATACTAATTAATTACCATAAATACACTTGAATTGAACTGAAACAGATTTATAGATTATTAGTGTTACTACATCTCAGTTAAATGCTTCAGTAAGTGAAGCACTAATGACTAATCCATGAGTCAGTGATTATTTCTTTTTTTTTTCACCCTTATCAGTTGCACTGAAAAGTTATTTTGAAATAACTTCATTAAAATGTGTTCAGATAACAAGGTGGTTATTTTTCCTGCAAAAAAAAAGTCATTTGACTATAATTAATAGTTATAGGAGAGGATTTGGAACTACAGCCTAGAAACATTCAATTCATGAATGTCTACATGATAGTGATAGAGGCTGATGAGCTCTCACCTCATCTCCAGGCTTGCTGTCTTACAGAAGCTGATTTTAACATGCATGTTAAATCCTATCCTCCACTAGCAGTACTGAGGAGTTATTAGCTATGCTAAGTCCTGGTTGATGTAGCTAGTCTAAATCCACAACAAATGTATACAGAAATGTAGTTGCTTTAGATAAAAAAATGAGCTGATTACCATGCATTGAACAGCCTATCCAGTGGCAATCTTTCCATTAACTCATAAGAAAATCCCTAGTGGCAATTTTATATGCAGACCAGAAATACTGAGGGTCTTTGTTGTAATGAAGCCTTCATATTACTGATGCTACAGCATAAATTGCAAGCCTAACCATTTAAAACTGGATTATGATTATATTCATTGCACTTTATATCACCATTAAAAGAGCCAGTTTGGTGCAGTGGTTAAGGCACCAGGCTAGAAACAGAGAGACCATGAGTTCCAGTCATGCCTTAGGTATAAAGCCAGCTGAATGACCTTGGGCTAAACACTTTCGCTTAGCCATAAAAAGGAGGTAGTGGCAAACTACTTCTGAAAAAGAAGAAAACTGCAGGGATTTGACTAGGCACTCTCCGAGATTTGAATACAAGTAAACAGAAGAAAAATGAGTAATTAATATAATCAATTGATTAATTAATGTTTATCACAGCCCTTTCCCCAAAACCGCACACATCAGCATGTATAGGGTAATTGTGTTAGTGTCCAACCTAGTGTCAAGAATCATTAAACAATAACTTTCAGAATTCCAAGCATCATTAATTAAATAACCGGAAGAAAAAAATCACCTTAGTTATGTTTTAGGGATGGTACATCAAAAATTAAAGATTTAAAAAGATAGTATTAACATCCAAAACAATATAAATGTTTTTTTAATGGCATAAAGTGTGTATGTGTATGTGTGTGTGAGAGTTGCAGCAAAATACATTGGTCTCATGTAGGATATTGACTTAATATTTATAAAAAACCAGAAAGTTGTCATAAATCAGGGGTCCCTAACACCCAAGCCGCAGACCACTACCGGGATGCAGTCTGTTCAAAACCAGGCTGCGCAAGCAATGGGCAAGTGCATGTGCAAAGCTGCATTTGTGTGAAGCTGCATTTGTGCGAGCAGTGGGCACTTGAGCGGAGGACGCTTGTGCGAATGGAGCTTCACATGTGAGCACGAGCGCCCTCCATTCAAGCACCCATTTGTGAATAGAAAGACCTGAACAAAGATTAGAGAACAAACAAAAGTATATGATATCATCAAGAGAAGTAAAAGAATTGAAATGGAAATGGGCTGGTTACATAGCAAGAACTGATGGCAAGTGAACCAAGGCAGTCATAGAATGGATCCCACTTGATAAAAACCATCCACAAAAGAGACCTAAAACAAGATGGATCAACAACATCAGCAAGTATTATGGGCCCAATTGGCAAAAGAAAGCTCAGGACTGTAATGGTTGGAAACATGCAGAAGAGGCCTTCATCCTGCAATGGATAGACAATGGCTAAAATGATGATGATGATGATGATGATTATGATGATTCACCTAATTAACTCATGCATTTTTAGGAGGATAAGGAAAAGACAAAGAGATTCTGTTAAAAGAAATCTTATGCTCTGATAAAACAAGGGTTATCCATGATACCTTTATATTATACCCTCTAACTTCAAAAATTTAAATATGAGGATTTTTTAATAAAAAATAAAAACTTAAAATATAAGCCAATTATATAAGATTGATATATATTCTTCCATCAGGCATCATGTGAGTTTTGTTGTTTAAAATTGTATTTTAGCATCCAAAATATAGTGCAAAATTGTAAAAGAGCCTGAAAAGGTTGCTGATCTCTAACATAGAACGTTGCAGGTAAGTTTGTTGTTTTAAAAGGGCATCACTTACTTGTATTAATATAGCTATTTCTTGGATGGAAATAATAACTTATACAAGGACTCCGATTTAGGTTTTTAGTTCTGAAAGGGCTGCTGAGTAGACAAAACAGTACCTTACTTTAAATTTCCACCAAGTCGTGTAGTGGCAATTTGATAGGAAAACTTGTGTCCCACATATCCATTGTTCCAAGCAAATCATTCTCCCCATTTCTCCTTGTTTAGAAAAGAAAACAAAGCGATATTCTGTCCATAAATATGACATGAGATGGAGTAAGGTGCAGTTGTACAAAACAGTAAATATTTAGTTCTCTTGCAATGGTCCAAAAATTATGAGATATTGTCTGATGCAGAAGCACTGATCATGTTCTTGCATTAACCCATGTGAAATCAATCAAATTTAAAAGTATTCTTGCAGGAATGATGAAATGTCTAAAAGTGATACAAAAAGCTATCAGAATTGCAACAATGAATCCATTTTTGTTTTTATTTTAGAAGAATCCAAAATAAAAAATCAAAGGTGGTAAATGAGTAGAAACAGAATTTTAATTCTTTCTATTATATCAATAGATGAATATGCTTCTGTCTGGCACTATATATCAGTCTCCTGTCTTCAAAATATTTTTGCTTAGCAATAGCAGCATGGCCTCCCAGTATTTTCTGAATTACAGCACTTTAAAAATAATTCATAAACTTCACTTACCTTCACATTTGGTTCTGTGTGGCAAAATATTGTTGGTACAGCATTGTCCTTTAATAATTTGTTATTACATTCTCTTTTGAAGCAATCTGGAGTAAAATGTTCAGAACAAATGCTGCTATATTTTGTTGGTTTGAAATTTTTTCTTCTAACAGCAGCTTCCCATTTCTTGCAGAGATCAGGTCTTGTGAGAGGAAACCTACAAATAAAATGTACATCAAACATTTTTTTATTATTACTACCAAACTGGAAGTGGGAGGAAGAGGAAGGGGAAGCACTCACATTTTCACTTAGCTGTAGTCTTAATATGCTTTTAAGAAATTGCCTAAAACATGGTAGGAATCAAGCTTTTGGATTTAATTAAAGGTCTCTATTTTTCTGTTTTCCCAGTAACAGGAGAGGTGCTAATGGAAACCAAAAACAGAAAAATCAGTATGTGCAAAATGACTTCCAGTACAGACGTCTCAACATTCAATTTCTAGTGAACAAATTAGTCTACTCATGGTCTGTGGGAGAACTTCGAAATACCCAGTTTCTATAACTTTAATCCATGTGTGTAGAAATTTTTAAGGAGCATACAAAACCCACAAAGACTCAAGATTTATTACTGTCCAAGGAAAACATTTACATTAAATATAAAAAGCTCAAAATCAATGTTAAAATATATTTTATTAAGCCAACTATAGATCTACAGATAGCATGCAAACTTTCAAGTTCTGAAAAGCACATATTCACTCAAGATGAGCTTGTGGACATTCACAATTGTGCATGTTTTATTTGTAAACTTTCAGTTACCCTTATAACCTCTTCTTTGGTGCAGGTCAACTCAGCTGCTCTTAAATTTTTATGAGAATAATCCTGAATACTGGGATTAAAAAAAAACAGTATAGTAGTTCAACAAACAGAACTGAGTTATATAGGTAGTGCTCAACTTACAGCAGTTCATTTAATGACCATTCAAAGTTACAACGGTACTGAAAAAAAGTGATTTATGACCATTTTTCATACTTATGACTGTTGCAGCATCCCCTTCGTCACATGATCAATATTCAGATGCTTGGTCACTTACTTGTATTTATGATGGTTTCGGTGTCCCTGGGTCATGTGATCAGCTTTTGTGAATTTCTGACAAGCAAAAGTCAATGGGGAAGCCATATATACTTAACCGTGTGTTACTAAGTTAACAATTGCACAGATTCACTTAACAACTGTGACAAGAAAGGTCCTGAAATAGGGCAAAATTTACTTAACAGCTGTCTTGTTTAACAACGGAAATTTTAGGCACAATTATAGTCTTAGGTCAAGGACTCCTTGTACAGGTAGTCCTCAACGTACGACAATTGAGCGCAAAATTTATGTTGCTAAGTGAGAAATTTGTTAAGTGAGTTTTGCCCCATTTTACGACTTCTCTCGTCACATTTGTTAAGTGAACCGCTGCAGTTGTTAAATTAGTAACATGGTTGTTAATGGTTGAATCTGTTTTCCTCATCGACTTGTCAGAAGATTGCAAAAAGATGCTCACATGACCCCAAGACACTGCAACCGTCATAAATGTGAGTCCTTTGTCAAGTAGCCAAATGTAAAACACATGACCATGGGGATGCTGCCACGGTCATAAGTGTGAAAAATGGCCATAAGTCACTTTTTTCAGTGCCGTTGTAACTTGGAACAGTCACTAAGCGAGCTGTTGTAAGTCGAGGACTACCTGTACACCTAAAGCCCAAAAGCAGCCCTAGGTCTACTTGCTTTCAACAAAACGAGAACTTTCTTTGCTTTATTGGGGGGGGGGGAGAACTTTATTAGACAAGCCAGCATTCGGGTGCAATACCAGGGTCAAAAGGAGGGGGGGCAATCCCTATCGATCCTGCTTTGCCGATTCTTAATCATGATTATTTTAAGCAATCATTGGTAACCGCTCCCTCCCAGCCTGTCAGAAAGGTTGAAGCGGCGCTTTGCTGTTATTGACGGTTGAACAAGCGCGCGCTTGCGCGCGTTCGATTCCACCAGTCAGGCACGTCTCGAGCCTTACTTTTTAAAGGAAAAAAACACACGAAAGGACCCAGTAAGCGCACTTAGCCCCGCCTTCTCGCCGACCTCCAGAGAGGCCGCGCACTATTTAAAGTCCCTCCCCCTTTGGGCCGCGCAGGCGCTTTGGCTCCGCCTTCCTGTTCGCGAAGCGAATGCTAGCTCCTTCTCCCGCCTGGTCGAGAGAGCCGCTTTTCCCCCCCTTTCTCTCTCCCCCCCCTCCCGTTTTCCTACCGCCGCTCCTACTCACTTGTGGAAAGAGATGGGCTTCTCTTTGTCGTATCGATTCCGGCAACGGTAGGCAGAGCAGGACTGCACCATCCTCTTGTTGCCGTCCCCTCCGCCTGCCTCTTTAACACCACCGGGATTTCTGGGAGGGAGCAAATCAAGTTAAGACACGCGTCGATCCAAATGCTTCCTTGAGGTCTTCGCGTTCCTTTTCAAAAACAAAAAAAAATCCGAAGAACGACATAAACTGGCTGTGGCCTCTCCCTATTTCAACATGGCGGTGCCAGCTTCAGATCAACTCTCTCGAGATCTTCGCATCGGGCTTGGCTATTGGTCACGCCCCGCAATGTTTGGGGTGCGACGCGTCTCCGTCGAAACAGCCAATGAGAGGAGCGACTCATCTTTTGACGCACGGACTCCGGCTTTCTGAGCTCGGAAATAACACGGGCGCCCATCCGAAGACTTGGCTGGGCGCGCGATGGGAGTCGTAAGAGGGGCGCGCTATTTTAGATCGATCCTAACGGTGATGCGCGCCTCGTCAAAGAAGGAACTGGCGTGCTTCTATAAATTGTGTTCTTAGTCCTGCAGTTTAGCCTTACTTGTTAGGAAGGATGTTTATTCCTAAAAGAATTAAGTTGAAGGATGTTGTCATCTAACATAAATAAATAATACATAAATAAATAAAATAATAGCAAGAAATTACATATCCTGTATATTTGACGGACCTTTCTCTCTCTCTCTCTCTCTCTCTCTCTCTCTCTCTCTCTCTCTCTCTCTCTCTCCCTTTCTCCATCTCTTCCCTGCCTTTCTTTCTCTCTCTCTCTCGCTCTGTCTCTTTTTGTCCCTCCCTCTTTCTCTTTCCCTCCCTCCCTCTCTTTCTTTCTTTCTTTCTTTCTTTCTTTCTTTCTTTCTTTCTTTCTTTCTTTCTTTCTTTCTTTCTTTCTTTCTTCTCTCTTCCCTCCCTCCCTTCCTTCCTTTCTTTCTTTCTTTCTTTCTTTCTTTCTTTCTTTCTTTCTTTCTTTCTTTCTTTCTTTTTCTCTCCCTCTCTTCCCTCCCTGCCTCTTTCTTTTTCGCTCTTTTTGTCCCTCCCTCTTTCTCTTTCCCTGCCTGCCTGCCTGCCTCTTTCTTTCTCTCCCTAGTTCTCTTTCTCTCTCCCTCCCCCCTCTTAACAGGGGTCCCCAGTCTGTGGACTGGCACCAGTCCGCAGCATGCCAGAAATGGCCGCGCAAACAAGTGAAGCTCAATCTGTGGGATGCAGGCAGCACATGAAACACGCCCCCTCTGGTCTGTGGAAAAACCTGTCTCCACGGAACTGGTCCCTGGTGCCCAAAAGGTTGGGGGCCACTGGTTTA
The DNA here is from genome assembly GCA_003457575.1 of Thermophis baileyi. Classification (NCBI taxonomy): domain Eukaryota; kingdom Metazoa; phylum Chordata; class Lepidosauria; order Squamata; family Dipsadidae; genus Thermophis; species Thermophis baileyi. The sequence goes on along the minus strand of QLTV01004245.1, from coordinate 1,067,484 downwards.
AAATACAGTGTTGAGATGTAAAAAGCCTCTTGCAGTTTAGAGCTATCATGATTACCCTTCTCTCTATCGGGGATACTTAATAAGGCTTTGGATTTAGACAGTTTCCAAATTCTTGGCCTGTGTTGTTACAATAGGGGTGCAGTCCTACCATAGTTAGGAGTTGGACAAAGTGTCTTCCAAATAACATGAATGCATTGTATACTTATACCTTTGCCTTTCTTTTTCAACAAGTGATGTAGTAAAAATAAGAATGACAGGATAGGGCCGAGTTGCAAAAGTGGCAATTTGGTTAAGTGCATTTAAAAATATACAGTCCAGTGGTTCACAGGAGTCCTCCATCCTTAACTCAGAAAAAAAAAAGTACTCGCATAAAATGTGTTGTCCTCGTTACCGGTCCATTTTGCTCTTGTGGCACCTGCCCCAAATCACTGGAGTAATCAAATCAAATCTTTTATTACTGTCTTTGACATAAACCATAAGGAGTGTGGATACAATCAGATAAAATTCACAGGAGTATAACATTGCCCTACTTTGTGAGTGGCGCTTCTTATGGGCATGTTGATTGGTTTTCTGGCATTTCCTTCAGTGCTGTGAGAACTGGGTGAATTAGCAATGAAAGGTTGGCAAGGAATAGCAAGGTATATTCAGGCATGAGAAGGAAACTGGAGGAGAGGCATTGGGGGTATAGGTGGAAGGACAAGTCTAAAGGAGGCTCAGGATCTTAATCAGAATATCTTCTTTCAGGGAGAAAGGGTTAAGAATATGTTTAATGCTAGGATACACTAATACAGGTTGTCCTTGACTTCATTTAGTGACCTTCAAAATTATGACGGCACTGAAAAAAGTGACCTATGACAGGTATTCATACTTGCAGCATCCTCACGCTCAAGTGATCAGAATTCAGGTGCTTGGCAGTTGGCTTGTATTTGTGACTGGCACCGTCCTGGGGTCATTTGATCACCATTTGTAACCTCCCCAGCTGACTTCCGTCAAGTCAATGGAGGAAGCCAGAGTCACTTAACAATTGCAGTAATTCACTTAACTGTGCAAAAAAAAAAAAAAAAAAAGATCGTCAAATGAGGAGCAACTTACTTAACAACTGCCTTGCTTAGTAACAGAAATGTTGGACTCTATTGTGGTCATAACATTGAGGACTACCCATATTGATAGGATATAAGTAACTTTATCAAAGTAAATCTGTTCAAAAGCATATTTTAAAATTAATAAAAGCAAATTGTTTTTATGCCAATCAGTTCTCCTCTTTTCAATATTTTCCCGACATTCCATCCAGTTAGACTTTAAATTTCTAAACCAGAAAAGGGGCTTAGTTGTGACAGCAACACAAAAAGTTAATAATGGATAAGACACCCCCCCCCCCCCCCAGAATAAGGAGAATTTGCACAAAATAATATAAAGAAGCATCTGGGAAGAGACCAAGGCAGAAATCGCCCCAGGGAAGAGAGACGCAGATTCTGCCATAATTGTACAACCAACTAGATCCTGTAGGGTGGAAATTCAAAATGATTAGATGTTGAGCAAATTACATCTTGTACTACAGAGAAGGCAGGGGAAGAGTAATTGAAATAAATATGGGAAATAAACCAATGCCCACTTTAATATCCCTATTTTTTGACACTGCAATCAAGAAAAGTGGGGCTGTTGTATCTAAAGGTACATGCTATTTCAGAATATTTTAGTACCAGCATTAATACACCTTATCTTACCCAGAAAAAAATAATATCTGGTTTCTTCTGTACTGAAAGGCTGAAGTCTAACTGTTTGCAAAATGGGTAGGAGAGACTGCCAGGTATGAAATTGAACGCAGGAAGCAAAGACAGGGAAAGAAATGGCTATGGGGGAATGCGTATGCCCCCCAGCAATCCCAGACACATCTCTCTCTGCAGTTACCACCGGTCCTTGCTTCCAGAGTAAGTGACAAACATTTTACACAGCATGAAGCTATAATGACTTTATTGGCCAAAGAGGAAACAAAATTACTTTTATTCAGGCACAGTAAAAAAATTACTTCAAGTAATTTTCGCTTTTGGGTTGGCTATAAGATGACGCTACAGTCATGTGATCAAGGGTGAAGACTGGGACTGTTAAAGCATGAGAGTACAATGGTATAAAGTTACAGATTTAAACTAGACTTAGGATGTCCCTGTGAAGTCAGAAAGGAAAAAAGGATGCTTTACCTTCTTGTCTTAAGAACTTATTTGAACAAATGCTATCAGATATACGGTATATACAACAAAACAACAGTTTATAAATGCCGGTAGTATAATTTCACATAGCAGATATAGCTTTGCATGGATATCTTCAGGGCATAGCAAGATAAAATGCAGCTCACATATAAAGAATTTTAGTGCCAATTTTCATTCTCCACCTGAAGCCATACAACTCCCATCATTCCCATTCAGTGACCATGCTGAAATGAGACTAAGGTTTCTGACATGGAACTAGGGTTTTCCACCTTATGTCAGCAAAAGACATCCCATGTAGACATTCTAGTAAATATGGAAGAGCTTTATGAGATCAGCAATTTGCAGGAATGCAACTGGTCCACAGCAGGATCCTTTTTCCTTCCAGCTAGACCAGGGGTGTCAAACTCAATTTCATTGAGGGCGGGGGGTCGCTGTGGGGGGGGGGGGGCGGGGGGGCGACTGGGAAGGCGTGGCCAGCTTGATGCCACTCACTGGGCGTGGCTGACTCGGTGTAGCCAGCTGGGTGGGCGTGGCCAGCTTGATGCCACTTCCCAAACTGGTGGCATGTTTCCTCTTTGCATTGGGTAGACCGGGCCAAAGCCACACTCGCTTGATGTTTCATCTTCGCATTGGGTAGACCAGGTCTAAGCAACAAGGGTAGACTGGGCTGAAGTGATGCAGGTAGACTGGGCTGAAGCGACGCAGGCCGGCCCCTTACATTTTCCAGGATGGCCCCGCAGGCCAGATTTGACCACAATGCGGGCCACATCCGGCCCGCGGGTCTTGAGTTTGACACTCCTGAGCTAGATGGTGCTGCACCTCTACAGCTATTTTCTGTAGACGAATTGGTCACTTCACTGGAACGGGCTGTTTCTTCTAATGAGAATATTGACTTCATGGAAACTTGGTCACTGGTCTACCATGAACTTAATATTCCCATTAATAAGCAATAATAAAGGAGGCAAAATTTTACCTACAAACTTTTCTTCATTAGGTAAATGAGGTAAAGGAGCTGTAGAGAGTAGTGGTTGCACAGTGTGATTGCAAAACAGTTCTTTTTTTGTGTGAGCATGTATTCATATACTGTATATGTGACTATGTATGCATTTGTACCAGTGGTGAAATCCACTTTTTTTTACTACTGGTTCTGTGGGCGTGGCTTGGTGGGCGTGGTGTGGCTTGGTGGGTGTGACTTGGTGGGCGTGGCAGGGGAAGGATACTGCAAAATCTCCATTCCCACCCCACTCTGGGGCCAGCCAGAGGTGGTATTTGCCGGTTCTCCGAACTACTCAAAATTTCCACTACTGGTTCTCTGAACTATTCAAAATTTCCGCTACCGGTTCTCCAGAACCTGTCAGAACCTGCTGGATTTCACCCCTGATTTGTACAGATGGATAGAGATCTGCAATGGAAAGGCTCATTCTATAAAATAAACGTACAGACGATTGTTCCCATTTGCTGCATTTTTAAAGATATAACTTCCCCATCAATTTTGAAGAAGTGTGAATCTGGGTATATTTAATATGGGCCCTTCCTAAAATGTGTTCATACAAGCAACTACTTAAAAAGTGGGGCTGGGATGAATGAATTCATGCCAGATTGAAACAAGATTGCAGTTTTGCAAGCAAGAAAACTTGCTTCAATTTTGTTTTAGTTGGAGGAAGGGCTCATGATGTAGTAAGGTGAGGAGAGATTAGTATTCTATGTTCCTATTCAAGAAAAAACAACAGAAGAGGCACTTAGAGACTTCTCCTTGGATAGTGGAAGAACATGGGGAATCTTACCTAGAAACCCTCAATTCTTTGAGGGTAGATAACACCTGGAAAACCTCACTCACCTCTACTATTCATAGGAAGGAGAAGAAACTATGGCTATTTAGATCTCATCTTCTGGCCAAGACACCTCCAGTAAGAAGAGCTTCATTCTTGACAGCCAGGAGAAATCTTCAGAAATTCGGATAACAAGAGTGCCTATCACTTCCATTGCAAGTCTTCTTTTCTGGGGGTTGGACATCAAGGTGTTTTGTTTTGTTTTGTTTTAGTTCTATCACTAATGCTTAGCAATAAAAGTCTAGCAAAGTAGGACAAAATTAAGTAAGCAATAAAAATGAATATAGAAACCTGCCTCACCACCCATTCACAGGAGCAATTACAATAGTAGTTAGTTTTCTTGTTGGTGGAAAACTTTAGGTGGGACACTCTACTCCTTCATTTGAAAAAAGTGCAGACTGCAACAGTGAGCAGACTTATTATCAATGCATAGCAAAGGTAAGCTGTGGAGCAGAGTTCTCTAAACTAGCATGTTTTCCTGTTATCTCGAAGATGGGAAGAAAGCAGATTGCTGAAGGTTTACTTTTTTGTAGTGAACATTCTATCTGAATAGCCATATCCATAAAGATAGCCATACGATCAGGAGTGTCTTTGTTCAAGCTTATTGTTACAACTTCTTGGACAAAACAATCTCGCAATTGTTTTAAAGTCATCTAAGCAATGTTATTACTTGACACGTTTCAAAACTCCCTTTCGCTAATGAAGTGCACAATAGTCCGTGGAGTAGATCATTCAGAGTACACTCAGTGAAACAAGTTGATTAAATCTATTACGTTGCATGTTAGACTTTCCTCTCCCTGTAAGATTAACACAGGATTCTCCATCATCTTTGGGGAACAAGTTTTGAGGATGTGAAATTACTTCCGCCATATTCCATTGATTGAAGCAACTCTTTCGGCTGAAGAGATGAATTGAATACCATCTCTCAAATTTGAATCAAGCATGACAAATTTCTGACTTGCTATCATTCATGAAATTAGAATTCAAAGGCAAAAAGAGAGATCTCCCTATAAATTACAATACAGACTTTATTATACCTCTTCTAATAAAATTGTCTTGAGAAAGCTTCAATAACAAATCTTAATGCACAGGATATGATGTCATTCATTCAAGACAGTAACCAAAAAGAAATGTTTTGCAGATGAAGTCCACTTTTTATTTTAGGAGCTAATTAGAGCTGGAGGAGCGGGTGGCCAATGTTGCAACGATATAAGTGGAATGGGGCCACAAAGTTTGGGTTAGATTGGGACGGTCAAATGGGAAATTGTCCTCTCCCAAATCAACACGTTTACCGCTGAATTTCTGCAGTGTGATCTGGATGTTCTAACAGGGGCATAAAACAAAATACATGTAGTCCTCAACTTATGACCACAACTAAGCCCAAACTTTCTGTTGCTAAGTAAGACAGTTGCTAATTGAGTTTTGCCCAATTTTATGATCTTTCTTGCCACAGGTGTTAAGCTAGTAACCCAGCTGTTAAGCGAATCTTAACAGCTCCCCCATTGATTTTGCTTGTCAGAAGGTTGCAACAGGTGATCTTACGACCTCAGGACACTGCAACTGTCACAAATACATGCTATTTGCCAAGCATCTGAATTTTGAGTGAGGGGCATTGATTTACAGTAAGTAGTTCTCCTTCCTCCAGGACTGGCGACAATTGGTGTTGGTGGGGAAGAAGGGTCCAGATCTAGACACCTGCATTGCAGGGTGGGCTTGATTCTCTCCCCACTCTTATTTAACATTGATGTGAAGGTGCTGAGTTAAATCATCAGACTTCAGGCTTAATATCAGTATGCTGGTTGTCAGTTGTGGCTTTGCCGCAGCCTGCCCAAAAGTGATGCTCTCAGGATTATTTCAAATGCCTGGAAGTTGTGGGGATCTGGATGGAGAAGAACGGGCTTAACCCTAACAAGACTGAATGGCTTT
>QLTV01004245.1:1038022-1061469 GCA_003457575.1 Thermophis baileyi | reverse complement strand
TTTTTTTTTTTTGGTCTATCTTAAAAATCTTGTGGGATGTTTTTGGCTTAAGGGCAGAAATGCCTCTTTATCAACAGGTAAAGATAACTTATGGCTGCCTCAGGCATTGGTTTGAGGTTAAGATAAAAGCTACAACGCGCAGGACAAAAAACAGAGTTGCCAGATAATGTTTGTCTACTCTAGTGCTTATATGCACATTGGGAAAAGCTCATTGGCAACACCTCCTTGCTGAACACAGGTAGTCCTTGACTTACAACAGTTCATTTAGTGACCATTCAAAATTACAACAGCACCGAAAAAAAGTGACTTATGACCGTGTTTCACACTTAATGACTGTTGCAGCATCCCCAGGGTCACGTGATCAAAATTCAGACGCTTGGCCACTGGTTCATATTTATGACCGTTGCAGTGTCCCGGGATCATGTGATCCCTTTTTGTGACCTTCTGACAAGCAAAGTCAAGGGGGAAGCCAGATTTACTTAACAACCATGTCACTAACTTTAATAACCGCAGTGATTCACTTAACAACTGTGGCAAGAAAAGTTGTAAAACGGGGCAAAAATCACTTAACAAATGTCTCGCTTAGCAACAGAAATCTCAGGCTCAATTGTGGTCGTAAGTCAAGGACTACCCGTATAAGTAGCCTAGTTCCTATTTTCCCCACTGCATTTCCTTTCTAGTGGCTCTGTATTTGTAACCGAAAGGGCCTTTTTTTTCAAAGCAGAAAAAGCATTTTCTCAAAATGAGGATGAAAGCAGGAAGGCCCTTAAGACGAAGAAAAAGCAAGATTAGGGTCACTCTGTTATTTTTTGCCCTGCTAGCAAAGCCATAGCAGCTTGGCCATAACAACCTACTACAGGTAGTCCACGACTTACGACCACGATTGAGCCCAAAATTTCTGTTGTTGAGACATGTGTTAAGTGAGTTTTGCCCCATTTAACGACTTTTTTTTTTTACCACAGTTGTTAAGTGAATCTGGCTTCCCCATTGATTTTGCTTGTCAGGTCGCAAAAGATGATCACATAACCTTGGGACACTGCAACAGTCATAAATATGAATCAGTTGCCAAGCCTTTGAACCCATGATCACGGGGCTGCTGCAATGGTCATAACTGTGAAAAAGTCACATTTTTCAGTTCCCTTTGAACGGTCACTAAACAAACTGTTGTAAGTCGAGAACTACTTGTAGTTGGCCGCACTTTTACTTTGCCCGTTTATCGGATCGTCCATTGGACTGCTGCTGTGTAAGAAGGGGGGGTGGGTGGGGCTAGGGGGAGGAAACAGGCACCTTTCAGCCCCTGGTTTTCAGGCGAATCTGGTAGCCCGCGCGAATTAGCCGGAACCCAAGGCGTCCCCGCCACAGTGCAACATCGGGGAGCAATAAAAGTTTCGCGGCGAGATTTCGCTTTGATTTCTCTTATCAGCCTTCGGGCTGATCTCAAAGCGAAGCCTCGTTTTATTCGGGAAGAAGGGAGCGAGGAGAGCAAGGAAGGAAGACGGAACCAGGCGACGCGGCACCGTCGCTCCGCCCTCCGCTGCCGAGCCGAGAGGGCCGCGTGTGGCCGCCGCAGCCACAGCCAAGAAAGGCGGAGTAGCGGGAGCTGCTACTAGGGCGAGGCATTTTGACATCAGTTCCTCTGGCTGGAAGGGGGAAAAAAGAGTTTTCTCCCCCTTTAAAAGCCGCAAGTCGAAAGCGCCGAGCCCCGGGCGGGTTGCTTCAGGGGCGGAAGATGGAGAGCCGGCGCCGGGCGTGAAAAACTCGCTGCAGCCTTCCCCGCGCTGGGAAGCGGAGCTCGCGGCCGGGACCGCATCGTTTCCTCTTTCTGGAAGCCAGGCAGAGCTGGGGACTGGCGGCCGCGGCCACTCCAAACCCGCCGCCGTCCCGCCCAGCATGAGCAGCGGCGGCGGGCGCACTGGCGCCCGCGTGGCTGTGAAGATGGAAGTAGCACCTTACTACGGCGAAGAAGGCTTGGAGCTGCTCCCGGACTTCGTGCAGCTGCCGGGTTTCGGTGGCGGGCCCGGAACCGGAGGACCGACGGGACTTGAACCGCCTGAGGAAAGCGGGGCGGTTCAACAACGCAAGTTGCTTCTCGTAGGAAAGCCGCCGCCGCCGCCGCCTCCTCCTCCTCTTCCTCGGGATTTGGCGGCGGCCTCCCCGGGTAATGCCACCTTGCCCCCGGCCGGGCCGTTCTTGCGTCCCCGCGGCGGCACCAGCAGCTCCGTGCACCGCCTCATTCAGGAGACCACCGTCGGCGCCGGCCCTGAGGTGGGCCCAGCCGTTTTGCAGCCTTTGCTGAAGCTGCCGGCGGCCGCCGACTTGGAACAATTGCTGATCCAAGCGGGGAGCCCGGGCCTCGCCGGCCCATCCAGCCCCACCGGCGGAGGGCCCTCGGTGGCGACGGCCGGCGGGGCGCCCTTCTTGTACCGGTCTCCGCAATCCTCGGCTCCGCCGCAGGCGGTGACGCAGGAACAGGAGGGCTTCGCCGACGGCTTCGTGAAAGCTCTGGCCGATTTGCATAAACAGAACCAGTTGCTCGGGGTGTCCCCGGCGCCTCTCTCGCCTACCCAGCACCCGGGAGGGCCCTGCTGCCCGACGTCCAGGCAGGATCCCCCCGCCGTCTACACCACCTTAGGCAACTTCAACCCGGCCAGCCCATCGGCCGGCGGCGCTTTTTTCACTCCCCAGGCTGTGGCTCGTTTGCCCGCGCCCGGCTCGACCGGCAGGGCTTTGGAAGAGCCGCAGACTGTGCCTGAAGCGCCTGTAATAGTGTCAGCTCCGCCGCCGCCGCCGCCTCCTCCTTCGGGGCTTTCGTCCGGGGAGTCCCCTCCGCCGCCTTCCTCCTTATCCCCGCTGGACGCAGAGAGCCAAGAGCGCCTGAAAGCTGAGCGCAAAAGACTGCGCAACCGTATCGCCGCTTCCAAGTGCCGTCGGCGCAAGCTGGAGCGCATCGCCCGCTTGGAGGAGAAAGTCAAAGCGCTCAAAGGCCAAAACGCCGAGTTGGCCGCCACCGCCAGCCTCCTCCGCGCCCAGGTCACCCAGTTGCAAGGTCGAGTCCGGAGCCACCTCTCCAGTGGCTGTCATATCAACCCCGCCGCCCCCGCGCAGACCTTGGCAGTGGGTGGTCAGCCCCCCGGCAGGGAGGCACCCACAGAGCCGGAGACCAGTGCTTGCTGAAAGCGTGTGACCCCTCGTCGGAGAGACCCATCGTGCGCCCAACTTTGCCATGCATGCATGGCAGAAAGGGGATTAGACCTTGATCATGGTCTTGGGAAGGGCCATGGAAGCCCTGCCTTCAGTTTCACATACTTTGGCTTCTGCGGAGTTCCTCATTCATCTGAAAAGCTGAAGTAGACAGGGAAAGGTTCCGCTTCTGCGAGACCATGCAGGTATCTTAACCAGTTTCTGATAGAAGTCGGAAAAGCCAGAGAAGAACTTGGTGTGATGGCAGAGGGAGAAATATGCCAGAAAGAATATCCCATGGAACAGAGTAGGACTTCACAGTGTTAGCCTTTCTAGAAACAATTTCTTAAAAATAACAACTGTCATCCTTAACTAAAGGCTGGCAGTTTCAAGCATCTCCAGCAACTAGCAGGTTTCCTGCCAGCCACCTAAGTAATGAAAGTAATACTGAAATTGGTAATAACCAGCTGGAAGTAATGCTCTTGGGTTCTTTTCAAGAGCACCAAACAAATGTAGAAACCTTCAGAAGGAAAGAGGAAAGTGTCAAGCTTCTCCAGTTGAAGCCCCTCTGACCACCTTCAGCCTGTGAAGAAGTCTGGGGCTGGATTCTTTCTTCGTCTTCTGAAAGCTCTAGCTTATTTTTCTAGCTTTCTTGCCCTGCTTAAAACGAAGAACCAGAGCTTTGCTGACTAGACGTAAAAATATGTCTTGTTGCTGGAAATCCAAAGGTCTCTTCAAAGATCATACCTGTGGACAAAAGTTATCTTTGTGGAAGACTTTTATATGTTCTAAAGATTCTTAAATTTTATTTTTATTCTGTGGTTGAAGGTCACTGAGTGTAACACGTATTAGCATTTCTGCAAAAAGAAAAAAAAGTTACCAGGGATGGTTAAAGACACTCCAGTATGTTTTGCTGAAGGTGTATTTAAAGCTTTCTAATGAACAGTGTGGATTTTCTAAGATGGGATATTAAGGGAATAGTAATATGTTTGTATATCATGCATATTGCTAGTTATTTCAGTAGATAAATCATATTTTTAAGAGAGAGCAGCTCTAGAATTCGCCAGTGGATAGGTAAATGATTCAACATTTACAAGACTTGTGCAAAGTTAAGTGAATTTTGTGTACAGACTATTTGTAATTTTCTTGCTGTAGAGGTTCTCTAGATTTGCTAAATGCTTGAGAGACACTAAATTTATATGTTTAGGAAGTACTACGGAGTATGTGGCTGGGCAATTTTTCTTGATGAACAAAAGAAAGCAGTCACATAATTTGTCGCTATGAAAATGTTGCCATTCAAGCTAATTTCACATTTCTGATGCTGGAGATTTAGCCTACTATGCCACATAAAATATTTATTTAAAAAGCAGATTTTAAGAAAATGCTTTTCACCCCTAGATCTATGAGCTCTATATTATTTCTTGTGCCAGCACAAAGTTGGGGTATGGGTGCACTTATTTATTAAAACTATAGGATATCTGTTTATTTTTATAAAATGCAAGGCGATACAAGAAATCTTTTTGAAGAAAAATATCAAATGTTTTATCTTTTACAGTATACATTCCAGCTGTAATTGTTCTTGGTATGATCACAACTATAGTGCTATACAGAGAAAAAAATTGGATTTAAAAAAAAATCAGTTAATTCAACTATGTTTTGAATAATTCATGGAAAAAATTAATAGAAATGTAGATAGCCATATATTTTTAGAAGAACTATGTATAAGCTATTTTATTTTATCCAAAATGAAAACAATGTTGTTCTCAGGATGGGAGGTGGAAAGTAAATTTATAAGCTGAGTTTGAAAGGTTTATTGAGTTTTATTTTAAAATGGGATCAGAAATAAGCATTGTTTCTTGCTTGTTTTTTTAAGGGTTTTGATGGTTTTATTAGTATTTTGTCAGTTTTATTAGTAACACTACCAAAATGTTTATCATAGATGACAGCCCTACCTACCAACATATTTCATTGTATAAGTTAAGAGAATAGTTTTTACCCTTCTCCAAATGCAGTTTTCTTATGTCCTGTGGTTTTATTTTCTGTTTCAGCTATAACTTTCCATGCAGTAAAAACCCTTGCCTGGATATTTGCCTGGAAATATTGTGTCAAAAAGATACTAGGGCACAGTTGATTTTTCTTTCATGCAGCAGTATTGAATAACCTGCTTGATTGATAGGTTGATATTTATCCTAGACTTAGATGGATACCTATGAGGGAGTCAGATTTTCAGGAAAAAATGGCAATTAAGAGCTTTTGACTTGGAATCCTATAACTGCAATTGTGAAATAATCTATCTTGGCATTTTAGGAGTAGAGGGAAAACTGTGGTGAAGGAAACCTACATTAATTTGATTAAAAAATCTTGTACTGATTGACAAAGATACTTTAATAATATATTCTTTATCTCCCCCCCCCCCCGTATGTGATTATTTTTTTCTTGTTTGGAATGCAAATCTGTACTAGTATTTTCACAGTCATCATTAGTATGAATAATTTTCTTTCCAATTTTGTTAACAGTTCAAAATCAGATGTTTTCAAATATTCTCTAGAAGATGTAATACTGAAATAGGAGAATTTCTCAGGTAAGTTCTGTACTGGAATATTGCGTTTTGGAAAAGGAGCTTAGAGAAATCATTATTCCTACTTCAAAAACAGCATCCTATTTCTTAATTTCTTCAAAAAAAGACACATCATAACTGAAGCTGCTTTGATCTTGGCACTCAGATCATTCATTATCTTGTTAATGCTGTATGTATGTTATAACAGTTTTTGCCAAAAACATGGTGTGCTTGAAATATTTGCAGTATTCTAAATTGTTTGCCTTTTTCTAGCCTATTTGGCAAATATTGCCAATGTATGCAGTTTTTGAAGCTTTTTTCCGTGAGAATTTCTCTGACACAATTTCTGGATGTCATATTTTTAATATTGTATTTTTTTTTCATGTACTAACCAATCTGCCAGTGTCTTTGAAATCCTGTTTACATGCTGCATCATTTGTTGGTTGACTATCCATTATTGCTGATGAACTGGGAACATACTTATTCCCAAGGGAAGAAATTTCATCCTTATGAAAATTTCAGCCTTATGTTTTTCTCATCTGTTCTGATTACTGTGGTTGTTGTTATTTTTTTTTTTTTTGCATGTGCCTCTGAACTACTATTAGAGAGCTATTTGATTTGTTTTTATACACTTTGTCTCTTGCACTTTAAGTAATTATAAAAACAACCCATTCCCCCAAATTCTAGACTAAATGGTACTCACCTGTCTTAAGAATTCATTAGGCAAATATCCCATTCTAATATTGTTGATGGTTCAGATGATGTCCATTGTTGAAACTGACATAAAATTTTGTTACAAGGGGAAAAAAATGTCTTTGGGGGATTTGAAATCTTATCCTTTAGTTTTAACAGGAAGAGTTGTTTGGCAGCTGGTTTTCTTGTGCACTTCTCCAGTTCATGTGAACACTCAGGTGATTGTGTGGCTAAAAAGGCTGACTAATTTTGTTGCTAACTTGGTGAGTGATGATGTATCACGACTCTTTTCCAACGGTTCTTTTTTAACTTACCAATGGAATCATTTTTGGTTCTATTTTGGAATGCTTGTCATTGATAGAAATGTACATTCAGTTGTGGACTTACTCTGGATACACCACTCGTTATTATAGGTTTTGTAGGGATTGATGTAAAACACTGCATGTTTTCACAGCAGGATTTTTATTCATTGTAAGAAAATCATTGTTGGCTTTATGAGAACTCCACTGTTAGCCTGAAAATTTTGATTGAATGAATTTTTTTCATTAGAAATGTTAGTGGGCCATTGGCTTTAATTATGATAGCGTATTTTTTTCCTGGAAGTTGTAGAACGTTTATTAGTATTAAATGTATTAGGATTAAAAGACAGGGCAAGTGTCAAGCAAATTCATATATGTTTAAACCCCATGATTTTAGTCAGGGGATCTTTTTAAATTTGCCATGGAAATCACTGCAATATAAAAGTGCTTAAATTTTGCTGGAGCATTGCTTAGCTTTTTATATTGCTGCCAGAAAGCATTTTAAAAATATGTATCTGGAACAGAAGGATGTAAAAACCAAACATAGGCCCTGGTGCATATTACTGTAATTTCTTGCTTTCTGTTGCAAAGCTGAATCTGTTTGAGTATGACAATATTTCTATTGCTCAATAAACTTCAAAGTGATTTTTTGCTGTGTTAATTGTTGTCAGTATTTCCCCACTGTCGAGCAGTTGTACTGTAAATAAACACCTGCTCCTTTGATGGAGGTATTTAACTTAATAACTAGCTGTAATTTTTGCAGTCAGACATTCAGATGCAATCATATAATTTTTGTCTTTTGCATTTTTAAGTTTTTTTTTTTTTTAAAATAGTATAATTTTAGGTTTAAGACTGTTTCTATGCATGATCAGTTCTAAAAATGCTTATTTAGCAATTCTGTGGAGGGCAGAATTAGTTTTGTAGATTTGAAAGATTTGGGGCAAGGAAAGTTTATATAATAGTTAACCAACCTGTCTTATGCATGATGTCTTCAGGCAATTTGTTCAGATGAGCTTGAGTTTTATTTTCCTTTTTGGAAGCAATATTCAAGTTGTCTAAGAATCTGCTAGGTGGGGTGTGAGTAATCCCTCTTAGATAATGCATAGTTGTGTAGTTTGAAACATAAACTGGAAACTTGACATGATAGATGAAAAATGCCTGTTATATTAGATAATGCAGTTATTAAATGGATAATATTTAAAATGTCTCCATCAGGAGTACGTCTACTGAGATTGAATAGTAGAAATTTGTAGTACACTCGTACCCTTTTTTTGTTGATGCTAACTCAGTATGGCTTCCAGAGGGGCTGCTGTTCCTGATGAAGCTTTAATAGTGAATTCCTGGATTATCTCATGATAACTATACTACTTTGAAACAAATCAAAGCTAATGGTTTAAAATAAAAAGCAGATACCTATGTTTCTCTAAGAAAAGCATAAATCTGATATTTTAAGCCTTTTTCCTCCAAACATAGCATTCCCATATAACATTCAGGAAGATTTATTGATAAGAAGGTATGCATAGGATTACACCTTTTAAGGGTCTCCAGCTCCCTGATTCCCATTTTTGACCCACTGGTCTTCACTGATTGATTAGTACACACTATTACCTCACAGAGTCCCATACAGGAAAGAATTCTGAAACTCCTTGGGTGAAGTAATGTGTCATAAAAAACCCCACAGTTGATCAGTCTCAAGAAGAGACCTACTTATTAACCTATAACACGCATGTCTCTTTCTGAAATGTGATACAAATGAGCTGTTTTTCTTGCTTAGGAGCAAGAAAAGTCTTGTTTTTAGAAGAATAAGGTAATCCAACCATCTGAGAAGTGAAAAAGTATGTGCATATATGTGCTTAAGAATACACATCATGAGTTGAATTCGGAGTTAATTATACTTCATGGGACCTATGAAGTCGGTGGGATTTTAGGTAGTTTAGTAGTAAGTGCGGTTAAATATTTATCCAGCATAGTCATTAACATTTAATCTCACAAAGCTACCTTTTTATATTAGAGACATATATAATTGATTTATTTTTATGCTGAAGACATACCTTGAATTGGGACTGACTTCAGGCTTAGCGATGATCAAGGTAATTCCCCGAGGCAGAAAGAGTTTTGACAAGATTGGGATTCTCTGTTCAGTCTTTTTGGGGTTCTACTTAAAAGTGACTTAACAGTTTTGACTTTTGGATGGTTTTCTAGAAGCAGAATTTTCTGTGACCTAGTTTTGAATATCTAGAATTAGGTTCCTGGAGGTAGATTGAACTCAAAGCTGGTTCACACAAGTAGAATGTAATGGGGTCGAAGAAGAAAAAAACAGGATGTGTGTCTATATGAAATTAAACCCATCACCAATCACCTTAAGCAATTTTGTAGTTGCTTAAAATTTGGAGTGGGGTTTTGATTTCATTCTGAAAATAAATACCAGTATCCCAATTAGGCTATCTTTCCTTGTTTTCTTATTGAATTCTACCCCTCTCTGATATGACAGTACTGCCGATGGCCTCACAGTCTATCTGAAGCCACCATAATTACAAATATATTCAAATTAAGTATTTGAAATAGTACCAAATAATGCCATTTTAAATGGCATTTTCATAGGAAAGGGGCGTTCCTGTGCCTTTAAAACAAGCATGCAAGTTAAGCCTTTCATATCTTGCTAGTGTACCACTTAGTTTCAGAGCTAAGAATGATACAAGGTTTTGTTGTACAGTTTTTGAAATATTATCTGAAGGCAGAAAGTTGTGCATGATCGTACTGCATTTACAGGTCAGACAACAGACCAAGTGTAACTCCAAAAACACTAACTGCAGGATATGATCATATGGTGAAGGAGGTAAATGGACTTGTCTGATTCTGTTGTCTCTTAATTGCTTAGCAGTTAACATTTGTGATATGGTGGCAGCTAAGCATTGTAAAAAAAACCACCATGGCCTTATTAAAGAAATGGTTAAGGTAGATGGTCCTTTCAGAGATTGTTGCAAGACTGAGAATCAAAATAAATGGATACTCCCCTTAGCAAGAGGATATAAAGCTTGAATGGAAATTGATCTCTCCAGACTTCTGTATTGGAACCACTGGTTCTTAATTTCATAAATGATCTGAAGTTAGAGATGACAGTGATTGCTGAGGATACCAAATTCTTTAGCGTTTTGCTCAAACAAACAGTACAAAAAAAAAACAACCCTGAACAGCAAAGCATTCCAAAAAGCTTTCTCCAAATGGGCACTGAAATAGCACATTCCATTAAATGTAGGCAACTTTATAGCAATGCACACGTACACGCACGCACGCGCGCACACACACACACATTCCAACTGCACATACATTTGAGCTGATGACTAATAAGGAAAGATATCTTAGGGTTGTGATAGCTCACTGAAAATCTTGGCAGTTTGCAGTTTTCATCAAAAGAGCCAATTCAGTGTTGGTGGTGGAAATAAGGAAATCATATATAAAACTGCCAGTGTCATAATGCCTTTTACAAATTTATGGTGTAACCACTGGGCACAGTTCTGGATAATGCACTGGAAATAATTTTTGACTCCTTGTCGGAAATAGTTTACCCCTATTTCAGAATTAGCTATTTTTTAATAACCTTTTTTCTTTAATCTGGCATTCTTCTGTTCTTGCTCTGCTTCTGTTTCCTACAGTAGCCTGACAGATGAATTGAAGAGATATATTGAATATATATTCTATAGGTATATTTTGCACTGTCGGAAGCGTGTTGGCTTTATTTGACGAGCATCATACCGTATTGCTTATTTTATATTGTACTTCTAGGTGGCATTCAGATGTGTCCAGATTTTGAGATGTAGAGATGGAAGATGCATTTATGAAAGGCTGATGTTCTGGGAACAAACTAGAAAGCGGTTCCAGTTACTGCTTTGTAAAGAGAGTCTTCAGATCTAAGGCCCAAGGGCTGGTATATGGTCAATAGTTGCAAACAAAACCTCCAGTTTAGTAGAAGTAACAGGTGGGAGTTGCAGAAATGAATACAGTACTTGTCTGTAGAGAAGTAAGCTTTATTTAATTCATAGTGATTTTCTTCAAGTAAGCGCACTGGATTGTGAACTCACATGTTAATAGTGAAATCCTCATTCACAATTTCCGGCTTTGGTTTGCTTTTATGGAATTGAAACATTTGCATGGAATGGTATATGAAACACAAAATACAGGACAGTAAAAATGCATTCAGGTCATGTATTTTTTTTTCATAACGTTCATAATGTGTAGAACTAAAAGGTGTTTAATTATTATTGACACAACTTTTTAAAGTAACACATAATTCTACTTGATTAAATGTGTACCGGTATCTTGCTTTAGTGTAGTGAGTGATTGAGGAAATAAAAGTGCTACACCTTTTCATTGACTGGTGATTTAAATCCATGTTTACAAGAATACTCCAAATTTATACTGCCAAAGAGCAGTTAGGTTTTGTTTCCTTATGAACTGAGTTTGTGGATGTTTTTTATTCAGTGCAGCACTTGGAAATCTTGCAATGCTAATTTCAAACCTGCTGTTGTTGCAAATAGTGGATCTTTTGTCTGTGACTCCACGGGAACAGGATTAGATCTTCAAATCTTTGTGTTAAGCACTTACGACTAAAAGGCGACTTGCCTTGTATGCCTAACCAATAGGGCACCTCTGCCTGTAGGGACTAATTGGACATTCTCTGGTTTTTATCACTTTCTAACCAGAATAATTAACGGAGACTGAAATGAAAAAGTGGGAGATAATGGGCGTTCTGGAATGTATAACATTCTTGTGCTGACATTGTTTACATTAAAAAAAAGATTACATTTATGAGTTTGTAATCTCTAATGTGCAATTTTGTATATGTTGTGTTAAAACTATGTTTATAAGATACTGTATGTAAAAAATACTTGACGGAGTATTTGATATAAACATCAGAACATTAAAATGTCTTTATATTCATACTAATTTTGTATGTGTTCTTTTTATCTTCCCAAAATGGAAGCACCAAAATTAGCAGTAGCTGAAAATCACTGCCTTTAGTCCTACGGAGATCCTGGGAAAGAGGGGCTTTGGAACACACAGGAGTGTGTATGAAGCCCTGTTCATTGGCTAATTAAAGCAGCTGCCTCTTTCTTCAATCTCATTTGGATATTTCCAAGCTGGCCCCACTCTCTGCCTGCTGGTATATACACAACTATTTCATTTTGCTGGGGGGGGGGAAGAAATTAGACTGGCTGTGAATGCATATGCATACATTCATAGCTAGAAGCAGTTTATGCACACGTTGGGAAAAAGTTGCCTTAATGAGCCAAAGACAAATGCTTCTTATATATTCCTATACATTACAGAAAACTCCCATTAAAGTGTTTGCACAAACCTAACTGCCAAGGTAAAATGTACATATACACTGGAAAAGATATGTTGCCAATTTAGAGATCAGCATCTAAGCATGTGAGTTTGACTAACTTTAAAGAGAGAATTATGGATACTGTGTACTTTAAAGAGAAATATAGATACTGTGTACCTTTCTGAAATGAAAATACACAAATATCTCTCTTGGTATTTTTGTGATCAGATGCCTACTCATAAAATAGCTATTTTGAAAAAAAATAACATTGAAACAAATTAAAGTAGCTTGAAATTTACAGATAAATCTATATGAAGAGTAATTACTATAAATCACTGCCTCCCGTGTTAAAAAATGTCTTATGTATTTGTTAGATTTGTGCTCTAGCTTACATGATTGATCCATCCAACCAGTGCCAGGCCTCCTTCAGTGTTCAGCCATGTAACCTGCTCTCTTGACTTAATTTCTTGTGTATATTTAGATCTTATTTTCACCCAAGGATACCATTCTGTGCTAAAGGGTCTCTATATGCACATACACATACACCTATACATGCACATTGACAGAGACAGACAGGCAAAGACAGATTGGGAAGTTCTGAGTTTTGTTCTTCTGTTCAGTACAAGCAGGGAAACAACCAGTATATTCCAAGTGATGTAGAAATTCCAGTGGAAAAAATTGAATTTAATAGCCATCTGGTTGTAGTTCTTTATGTTATTAATTCCCAAATGTTTTTAATTTCTGGACAGATGACTCTGAATCTGAATCTGATTCCTAACTAGGGTTGGCTTTTCAGTTTTTAATTTCACCTGTATTATTTTTATAAATAGCTCAAGGCGGAAAACATACCTAATACTTCTTCCTCCCCTTATGTTCCCCATAACAGCAGTCTTGTGAGGTGGGATGGACTGAGAGACAGTGACTTGTCCAAAGCCACCCAGCTGGCTTTCATACCTAAGGCAGGACTAGAACTCATAGTTTCTTGGTTTCTAGGCTGGTGGTGCCTTCACCATTAGACCAACTGGCTCTATTGCTTTAAAACGACTTTGATCTAGTGAACATGGAATTCTAGCCATTTCTAGTGCATAGTTAAAATTATTAAATCACGAAGTGCATAACATTCATCTAGTGTAGGTCTAATAGTTTTTTAGGCAGTGCTGAAAAATTGAATTAAATGCTCAGCCTATCTTCATATTCTGGATTCAAGGACTAAAAGATACTCAACCATTAGAGAGGAAGCAAAGATACTTATGCTCATGAAATTGCTGCTGACATTAGATTGATGGGAAAAAGGCATATCTCAGGAGACAGGGAACCTGTATATGCAAACTGATACAAAAATCACAAAAGATCCCTTGGATAACCTTATCAAAGACTATTTAAGAGCAAAATAACCATTAAAAAATAAGCCCAATATACAATACTAGTCGTTTTCTGATGTGCTGCACTATTTGTAGGTCATTTGAGAAGTGCCAATATTCATTACAAGCTGCAATGTTGTCAACATCTGCCACCTGTACTACGAAATACTCTTTATTGTTTTATTATTGTTTGTAAGCCATTCAGGATTATAATACACAAGATGGGTGGCTGTATAAATCTTTGAAATAAATAAATACATCCAACTTAATTATGTGAAGTTGGATCGCTTGCACAATGACATCATGACAGACGCCATCATTTAGACCACTGCAGAGGACCATAGCAGAATGTATGCTTAGGACAATTGCATCATTTTGCTATTCCATAGTAAATTTGTCCTTGACATATTCTCCATAGTATCGACGGGAGAGTCCAGGATGGGTTACTCTAGTCTCGTAGCTCTATTGACTGAGTTGAATTTCTGAGGACACGCCTCCCTGGTAACGGTCCCCAGTTTTTCAATTCAATCTCAGCTCGGTTGGACGCTAAAATTTCAGCTCGAGAGAGCTTCTGAGGAGAAATTAGTTTTTTACCATTATAGAAATCCCTGGATTTACAACAAACAGAGAAAGAACTTTTAAAGGCACGCTGTACCTCACAGCTGATTGGCGGTGGCTCTCCGCAGCGGCAGATAGCCTGGGGCAGCTGCCCGCTTCGGCGATCACAGGCCGAGCCCTTAGCGTGCTGCTCCACCATCGGAGCAAATGGTGGGGCCTTTTTCGGAGTTTTGGTGCGCTGCGCCTCTCAGCTGAGGAGCGGTGGCTCTCCGCGGCGGCGGATGGGAGCCTGGGACGCCTGACAGCATCGGCGTTCACAGCCGAGCCCTTCATTGACAAGGCTCCACTGTTTGAAAATGGCATTTTGGTGCAGCCCCTTGGCTCTCTGCGAGGGAGGATAGAAGCCTGGAGGGGTCGGCCATTTTGGCGCCATCTTCAAATCGCTCCCAGCACCTCTCAGCGGCAGTTTCAAGCCAGTGAGTTCGGCGCGGGCCCAGAGTCATTCCGTGACTGCGGAGAGGGACCTAGAGTCCCTGACCGCTCCGACAGTCATACTCCCCTTGCCAGGGAGCCGCGGCAGCCGCGTGAGTGCGTAAGACTGCCATTGATCTCATAGCGGCACGGGGATCCTGGCCACACAGCTTCTGGTCCTTTACCAGAGCTGTATCAGGAGAGGGAGTCACTGGTTGATGTTCGGCCACACTCCTGAGCTCTCCGATCGCTGCGGCAGCTGCGAATCGCTTAAGACTGCCTGGAACTTAGCGTTGAGGCCAGCGTGCGTTTGCAAGACTGGGATTCTTCCAGCTTGCTTATCGATCCTGATTAGCTTTAACACTTTTGGGATCAAGGCCCGAGTGTAATCTGCGGCTGCGGTGGGGCCTGAGCTCCTTCCCGACCTTTGGGGCTTTATCTAGGAGCTAGAAACGACGCTGAGCCAGCAGCAGGGCTTTCGAGCGTGTCTGCCCCAATTTCAGGCCTGCAACAACAAAATGGAGGATAGTGGTGCAGGCTCTGGCCTACTGCAGGAGGAAGCATGGTCTCCTCAGGCCACAGACAGGACTGGTAGGGCCCCAGTCAAACCAAGGTCTGCCAGCCTAGCAGCAGCAGCAAAGATTAAAGCTAAGGCTCGGGCCCAGAAGAAATCCTCCAGAGCGGAGGAAAGGGCTGCACAACAGAGGCAGAAGGCCTTGGGTAAGGAGTTTGCAAGAGCAAAGAAGGGATCCAATAGGTGAAGTCACTCTGCTCACAAGATGGCCGACAATCCAGTTGCACGCCACTCCCCTGAGAGGGCCTTGCAACAGGGGCAGCAGGAGGAACACCAAGTGATACCTGCAGGTGCCTGGTCTCCAGTGGCCTATAGTGACCCGCTTGGACAAGGCGGACCTTTAGGGCCTGCAAGAAAGGCTGGACTTTCTACTCATTCGATGTCACAAAATCCTGTGATAGCCACTGAGAGAGGGCTGCCCTTAGGGGGACATAAACATGCCCCAGAGGCAACGTTTACCCCAACAGCGGCAGGGCTCCGCCCAGGGGTATTTCAGGAGCAGGATATGCCTTCCTTTATGAGGCATTGGATATCACAGGCGATCAGGGAGGGGATTGCTCAGGAACTACAACACAGCCAGCAATTACCCACGCCAGTGCTAGTTCCTGCCATGCATACTGACCCTTGGGAGGCAGCAGGGGAAGCAGCAGGTTATCAGGGGCCTTATTCTCTGGAACATTCTGCCCAAAGCCAATCTTCCCTATCGGAAGGAGAGCTTCAGGGAGGGGGATTTTTCGGACTATGAACAAGACCCCCCTGTAGGCCAGCCTTTAGGGCCTGTTTAATCCCGCTCTCTTTAAGACCCTGCTGGCCAAAGCGTGGAGTACTGCGCGCCTGGGGTAGGACACTATTTCACAAGAGCCAACCCCGGAGATGGGTGAGCAGGAGGACTTCCTGTTTACCAAGCAGGCCACTGAGACAGATGACATCCTGATCCCCAGGATGTTCCTGGATGTGATAAAGAGGCAGTGGACTTCACCAGCCATAGCTTCCTGACCCAGCGGCTCGGAAAACACACTTTACAGCGTGGACTCGGAACTCCTGGAGTTGGTCCAGTTTCCAAAGGTGGATACCCCGGTAGCGGCTTTAACCTCCTCCTACCACCGGATGCGGAGGATGCCTTGAAGGCAGAGGAATGGAAGGAGGAAATGGCCCTCCGCAGAGCCCATCAGGCAGACTCCTGGGCGATCCGGGCCTCCACTGCAGCATCCTTCTTCACCCGAGCATCGGTGCCCTGGCTCAGACAACTCTAACCTTGGATCCCAATGGAGGATCTCCGGGCTCACCAGGACCTCTGCAAGATCATTGCTGCGGCCGAATATACTACGGATGCATTTCTGACCGCCGCCAAATTTTTGGCGCGCGCCATTGCATCTTTGGTGATGGCCTGTCGCATGTTGCGGCTGCGACATTGGCGCATGGACGCCAAGAACAAATGGAAGTTGGCTTCTGCCCCCTTTGGGGGGGGGGAAGTCTATTTGGGCAGCCTCTGGACCCATTCTTAGTGGAGACCAGAGACAAACGGAAGGTTCTCCCTTCCCAGGGCAGACGGGCTGATTTCCACACCTCGCCATACTTCAGGAGGCCCTCCTTTTGACAGGGGGAAGCTGGGGATAGCTTTCCCCGACAGCAGAGGCCCTTTCTATCCCGGTCCAACTACCAGACCGAGAGATCTGGTTTTGGAAGCAGAGGCAGGCAGCAGCCACAGCGCAAGTGCTCCTTTCGTGGCAACAACAACAGTAGGGCATTCAGATGCCACAAGTGACATCGGGCCTCAACCCCCCATAGGGGGCCACCGTGGTCTTTTCTCAGGCCGTTGGGAGGATATCACAACAGACGCCTGGGTCAGGGAGACTATAAAATCAGGGCTCTCCCTAGAATTCCTCTCCTCTCCCCCGAGGTTTTTCCTCCGCTGTCCCATTTCCAGAGACCCGGCAAGAAGGGAACTCATGGAATCGGCGATCCACCATTTGTTGGATATTCGGGCCATTTAGCCGGTTCCACTGGACCAGCGGGGGCTGGGCTTCTATTCAATTTTGTTTGTCATCCCAAAGACCTCGGGGGGGTGGGGGGTGGAGGGCAATTCTGAACCTCAAGGGACTCAACCAGTATCTGGTCTACAGAAGATTCAAGATGCACTCCCTTCATTCCATTCTGGAAGGAAGCTGGGAGGGAGACTTCTTGGCTTCTGTAGACCTGACGGAGGCATACCTCCATGTCCCTATTCATCCAAGTCACAGGCAATTCCTGAGGTTTTGTTATGCCGGGCGCCATTTCCAGTATGTGGCCCTCCCATTCAGCCTGGCATCGGCTCCAAGGGCCAAGATCATGACAGCTCTGGCAGCATACCTCAGAGCCTTACCCATTCGGATTCAGTGCTATTTGGATGATTTGCTAATCCAGGCATCCTCCCGCCCGCAGGCGGAAAAAGATCTAAGCACGACAATCCGGATCCTCCGGGAACATGGGTTCTCAGTCAACCTTGACAAATGTCATTTGGTACCCATGACAAGACTGGTGCACTTAGGGGCGCTCATAGACACAGTAACTGGACAAGTCTTTCTTTCCCAGGAGCGACAGGACAGTATCAAGGCCTTGACAGGCCAGATTTGAACGGACAGAGTAGTAACCATTGGCGTTGTTGTCCCAGCTCCTGGGGAAAATGATATCGTGTATTGCCATAGTGCCTTGGGCATGGTTCCACGTCAGGCCCCTCCAGTGGTTTCTGCTTCCCTTCCAGAGGGCGGGACGCAGTACCTCGACGGCAAGGGACCGAGTACCACCGGGGGTGCTTTGCTCATTCTGCTGGTGGGGGTCCTGAGCCATCACATGGGGCTGTTTCTACAAAGAACCAGACAGACTGACGATTATGTCCGATGCCAGCCTCTTCAGCTGGGGGGCCCACTTTGGTTCCCAAGTAGCCCAGGGACGGTGGACACAGCAAGAGCTCCGCCACAACATAAATTGGCTGGAACTCAGGGCGGCCTGCTTGGCCCTCAGGGCATTCCAGCAGGGGATGGCGGGACATCATGTCCTCCTCCTGACAGACAATGTAGCCACCAAAGCCCACGTCAACCGGCAGGGGGGTACTCGGTCAAAGTCCCTCATGACGGAAGCAGAGACATTGTGCTGGTGGGCAGAGACTCATCTGCTATCGATCAGGGCAGAGCACATTGTGGGAGTATCCAACGTGCAGGCAGACTGGTTGAGCAGGGCCATTGTCGACCAGTTGGAGTGGCGCCTGCATCCCAGTCTGTTCGCAGAACTATCAGATTGGTTCGGCCACCCGATTCTGGATCTCTTCGCCTCTCTGTCGAACTCTCACCTTCCAAGATTCTTTGCAAGATTCCCAGCACCGGGGGCGGAAGGGGTAGACGCACTATGATGCCCGTGGCCCAGGGATCTATTGTATGCCTTCCCCCCTCTTCCCCTGATCCCAGGGGTAATCAGGAAGGTGCTGTCGGAGAGGGCAGAGGTCCTGTTGGTAGCTCCCCACTGGCCCAGAGACCGTGGTTCGCCGATCTGGTTGGCCTGTCGATCGCCAGACCTTGAAGGATTCCCCCGGAGAGAGTCTCCCTCAGCCAGGGTCCCATCATCCACCCGGAGCCTCAGTGGCTCCAGTTGAAACAGTGCCACTAGGCTACAGAATTGGCTGTCCCCTGTTTCTGTACATATCCAATCCAATGCGTAATCCATCTCTTTTCTTTCCTGTTGCCATTTGAAGTATAGTGTCTATTTCCCTTGCTATATCCCAGATTCACTACTGAGAGCAAAATTTAAAACTGCAAAAATGCATTCACTCACAATTCACAGGCAAAGGACGCTGTCTCTTAACTCATCTGATCTAATTTGCAAGATCATACTCAAAAGCTCACCTTCTCATCCCACTGATCTGTTCTAGGATCTTCCAGGTGCTCAGGCTATTAGCTATTGCAAATCTTATTTGCAAACCTGGATCTTCTTTTCAATTGGGAAAGAAGAGAAGTGACTGCAAATATAGCCAGTATCCAGTCCTGCCTTTTTCAGGATCTTCACAAGTACCTTGGGCGAGAAAGGGCAGGTTTCAAGGCAACAGCCCTATTTCATTGTTCAAGCTCCGTAGCCAAATATGTTACCTTGGGTGGATTGATATTAGATATATCTTGTAAAATGAGACCAAGAATACCACTGTGATATGTTCAAATCTCAAACATCTATAAAAGATAAACACGATGAGCCTGTGCAATTGTGTAGTAAAGATAGGGCTGTCCTTTTGCTCTGCAAATTTAGCAGTTGTAGTGGGGGAGCAGCAGGAAACTAGTGTCTTGGTATGATTCTAAGCTAAAAGAATTAAGTATTATAAAGCACACATACAAACAAGTTTTGTGTTGCAAAGTACTTAAGTTTCTATTTAAGCACCTTATGATATTGATGGGCTAAGCACAAAATGCTGGATTAAGAGCCTGGGGAAACAGGAGTGAGGTAGCGTCTCAGACAGCAGAACAAATATTTATCCACAAAGTATTTTGGCACATAATTGAAGGGTGGCTCATGCAGGCTGAAGCGGTAGAGTATGCATGAAAGACAAGGTTCTGCTTCTTGTGGAAGTAATGAGAATTAAACCAGGCTCGAAAAGTCATTTGCAAATATGATACATTCAAAGCTATAGAAGATTCGAGTTACATAACCAACATCATAGGCAGTCCTTGACTTACAACCGCAATCAGAACCAGAATTTTTTATTACTAAACAAATCAATTGCGCCCAATTTTACGACTGTTTTTTGCAATGGTTGTTTGAACAAATCACTGCAGTTGTTAAGTGAATCACGTGGTCTTTTAGTGAATCTGGCTTCCTCCCTTGGCTTTGCTTGTTGGAAGCCAGTGGGAAGGTCAATAAATGGTGATCACATGACTCCCAGATGTTTTAATTGTTGTAAATACATGCCAGTTACCAATAGCCCAAACTTCGATCATGTGACCAAGGGGAATGATACGATGGTCATAACTAAGAGTTGTAAGTCAGTTCTTTCAGTGCCACAGTAACCTCAAACGGTCTCTAAACGAACAGTTGTAAGTTGAGGACTCCTTGTGGTTAATTTGAGACCAAGTCTAGACCTCAGAGAAAATGAATTCCTGGAAAACAGGGCTTTTTATGATCAATGGATGATCAATGGATCATAAAGTTTGGAACATCTTCTTCTAGGAATTGATCCTTTACCTTTTGGAAATATACTGAAGGAAATATACTACAATAAAAAATGGAAGTTAGAACATTTCAGCTGATTTGATTGCAGTTTTGGTCAGGTCCTTAGGCTAGGATGGAATAGAGTGGATCAAGTGTGCATACAAAATATATAATTAAGAGAAGTGTCTTTTCCTCAGAAGCAAATGGAATTGATCTGCCTGGAATATCTACTGAAAAGTTTTGACATAAGCCTCTGGTACGAGTTCTGTTTCCTCTTTTTCTCTCTCCTTCATTTGCTAAATACCAGAAAGGTTAATTTAAATACTGGCTTTTTAAGAGGTATAATTTTCTTTTTTACAGTGATGTAATGAATATGCATTTCCTGAATGTTTCTGGAATGAAGTCTAGGAATCTGATATTTAAGAACAGTTGATGTCAGCCCCACAAGGTAAATCAGATTAAGGAACCAATGCCATATAGGTCAGGACTATGTTTAGTGTTAACAGCGACTTTATTGCAATAGCTGTAGTTAGAGAATCTTCCACGTCTGAATGTTCTTCCTCCTCCATAAGTTTACCTTCATGTGAACTAGAAAAGGGAGTGTCTGAGATATTTTCTCAAGTTGTTTCCTTGGCCCATGATAACGTTCCTTATATCTCACTACTCCCTTGATTGTGGTTCTTCCTGCTGTCTCTTCTTAAGGCCATTCCTTAGTCCCTCTACAGTTGCAAAAGCAAAGGAGACCCAGTCATTCTCCTCAGAATGTTTGAGATATACGGTATGTATTGAAGAAAAATACCGAATTAAGATCAGGAGTCTGCATAATCAATTTTTAGGATATTCTGGATTTGATTTCTCTCACAATGAGTTGATAATCAAATAACAGTTTTGGGCTTTCCCTCACATTACTTTACTCCATGAAAGGCTTGGTTACAACTTGCCATGATAGGTTAGTGTCTGAAGCAGAACTTTCAAATGATAAATATAATAAATAACAAATAAGAGTCCCAATTAGCCCATTGTTTGTATCCTATCCTTACAGGGTCTCATGCAATCCAAATCACCACTACATGATAGCATTTGTCTTAAACAACTGAAGAAATACCAAAGGGACAATGGTGGCGATGATAAAGGCAACTGAATGCAAACATTCCATGTCATCTTCCAAGTCATGTTACTCTATATTGTAACTTCCAATAATGTAAAAATAAATGATATATTGATGTCATCATAATAAAGGTGTTCTACCCTTGCAAGTAACAACCACTGCAGGGAGATAGGTGATGGGAAAAGAAACTGACCAATCTAGAAAAAGAATGGTAGGACATTGATTGGCCTTCCTCCTTTTTAGTCTGTAGTCCAGCTAAGGAAATCAAGTAAATAGTGAAGTTGGCCTTTGCATTGTTATATTTCAGTGCCAGATTAATTGCTGCTAAAAATAAATAAATGAATACCCAGGACTTAATTCTAGGGAAAGCACTGACTTGTTCATATCACAAAGATCTTGCTGACGTTTGTCTCTTCCACCTCTGTCTGCCAGGTTCCTCTATGGTATATCAACCTTCTCATCTTGCTAACCAGATGTCAGCTCTTCAAGCTAGTCCAGCTAAGAAACCAATATAATGAGTACTAACACTACCTTTATTCAGTGGTGAAATCCTACCGGTACGCCCCGGTTCGGGCGTACCGGTAGCGGCGGCCGCCGGTGGTTCGGAGAACCGGTAGCGGTGGCAGCATGAGGCTCCGCCCACCCGCCTGGACATCACCATTTTCTTGGTTTTAACCCTCTGCGCATGCGCAACGCCTTCTGCACATGCGCAGATGAAAAAGCATGTGTGACAGTGGCGCGCACATGCCCGCGCTCGCAAAGCGCGTGCTTCCGAACCGGTAGGGAAGGTAAGTAGATTTCACCGCTGCCTTTATTGCAAGGTTACAGTAACAGATACTTGCAAGTCTGAATGCATGTCTCTCTTCCTTTGCCTTTACTTTCCAGGGAACTAGGGAGAGTCCCTTCTGAGACACTTTCCACATCCCCATTCCTTCTTTGGGCTGGGGTTTCTCTTATCTGACTGTTGCCCTGGCTGCAGTGTTTCTCCTCCAAAGGATATTCCCACAGTCCATTATACCAGGCATTTGATGTGATAGTTCCTGTTGCTGTGTTTAGGGAGTTGGGACAGCATAGGGATATTGTTCAATACTCTGTGCTGACATGACTAGAGTCAAAACATGGCCACAGACAAACAAGAACATTTTTGGGAACTTGCAAGGGTTGCAGAAATATGAACAATGCATAGCGCAATGAGCATATTCTGTAATCGCCAAGATTAATCTGATTAATCATACTAGAGGGTCCTTTGTCATTTTAAGTAAATAGTTTGCAAAATAGACAGCAAGCTAATTACAATGTACCAACTCTAACTATTTCAGACTAGATTCCCAAGATTAACTTAGCTTTTCTTTTCTTTTTTTATAGATCTCCAGATACTTTCTTTCAAATACTCTGTAAGACACAATAGTCAGTTCCATGAAGTATAACTATTTTGCAATATCAGATATTAAATTTAAAGCATTTGACATCCAACACCTTCCTTCTTGACTACTATAATACACTCTACATGGGACTACTCTTGAAAAGTATCCAGAAGCTTTAATTGATTCAAAATGTAGTGGCCTGTGTGATTCTGTGCAAGTCTAGATTTGCACACGGGTCATTTCTCTTGCGAGAGCTGCATTGGTCACCAATTTGCTTCAGTGTCAAAGTCAAGGTCTTCTCTTCACCACGGTGACAAGATAGGTCGCAAAACGTAAAATGTGAGGACAGTCGTAAATGCCATGACCGGTCAAAAATCACTTTTTCAGCCCTCTGAGTAGTCCCTATGTGCACCCGGCGTGGCCAGGTGGTCATGTGACTAGGTGGGCATGGCCAACTCCATGTCACTCACGTCAAGGGGCGCTTCTCCTTGCCTGGCCTCTCGTGACCGGGGGGATGCTGCAATGGTCGTAAGTGTGAAAAATGGTCATAAGTCACTTTTTTCAGTGCCATTGTAACTTTGAATGGTCACTAAATGAACTGTTGTAAGTCAAGGAGTCCCTGTACAAAAATACAAAAAGCTTCTTTGCTTGCAAAAAGCTGCTCTAAATACCAATCATTAGATATAAATACCTGCAAGCTGGAGTTACAAATCAGGCAGGGTGCCAAAGCACCTTGAGGAATTAAAATAGTTAAAATGCAATGATAACTATCAGCAGCCAACTCTTCCTC
>QLTV01004245.1:978989-1031113 GCA_003457575.1 Thermophis baileyi | reverse complement strand
ACTCATCCATTCATCAATCTATCCATCTATCTTCTTTTTTTTTTTCTATCATCTCTCTATCTATCTATCTCTTTTTCTTTCTTTCTTTCTATCTATCTATCTATCTATCTATCTATCTATCTATCTATCTATCTATCTATCTATCTATCTATCTATCTATCTATCTATCTATCTATCTATCATCTATCTATCTATCGTCTATCTATCATCTATCAATCTCTCTCTCTCTCTCTCTCTCTCTCTCATTTATCTTTGGCTTAAACATCGATGCATTTTAATCTGAGCATCTTTAAATGTTTGTCAGGAAAATAAAATGCTGACCTGTAACTACAGAAAATCTGGCAAGCAATAAAGCATCTGGTTTCTCATCTATTTCTTAACTAGAAAAGCATTTCTTGCTAATGATGGCACGGTGGGTGGATGCCAAGCTAGCTTACATTTTCAGTCTCATTTGACTCCTCTCTAAAGCCCACTCATCCAGTGACTAATCTTCAAGTTGATTCACCTTTCCCATCTTAAGAGCTTTATTGTCACCATATTGCCAGTTTTTCTTGGAGCCTAACCACAAAAACTGGGAAGTCAAAAAGCATCTCAAAAAGCAGCAGTGGAAAAACCCTTTGGTACTGTTGCCAAAAAAGTTGTATCACTGTATACGGATGCACTCACCAGGAATCCAGGTCTTAATCACTGAAGTTTATACATCCGTATTTGTAATTAATTGAATGGCTTCACACTCTGATAGCATTTGAAATAGATTCAAATATTGGGCTGGGCATACCAGAAGTATGTAGCATTTGATTTGGAGACTTGCTGCAAAATGTATTAATTCCTGTTTCTTTCTACTCTTAATTGGCTGCCAGGCAAAACTCAAGAGCCTAGCCTTAATCTCAAATAGTAGAGAAGCAAAATATCTTAAAGTTATCTCCTTCCAAAGTTCTTCTCTTGCAAATCGATGGATGGTGATTCAGGTATTACCACGGAGGATGGGAAAAAAATATCTAAAAAGGATGGAGCATTCTCAGAGGGGCACTGAGTTTAGAGTCCCCTTTCCTTTTGAATTCATTAGACAATAGACAATGATTGTTGAAAATGTTTTCACCAAGCTTTGGAAATATTTAAAAGTTGTTCCTAGTATTGGAAAGAGGGGGTTGGGCGTTGATTTATATTACTTTGTTATACTGCTTAAGCCTTAAGTCTTCTTATTGGCATTGTGAGTTTACATAACTAATGAATCAGAATAGAAACTAAGTGTCCAAATTACCTTGAGGTAAGCAATTCAAATCTGTGACTTGAATTAAATCATGGAGTCCATTTGTATTACTAAGGATCATATTGTTGGGTTATGTTCATTTTGAAAAATCCAGTGGAACACAATATCTAAAGTATTCAAAGATTCCACAAAGACATTGGAAGTCTTGGAATTCTTAAGAAGGAATTGCTGCTTTTTAAAAATTAAACATACGGACCTGTAGATGATGGAATATAGAGTTGCTTGATTTTCTTTCACTTTGGTTTAGCTGTTGTATGAACCCAGATGTTGGAGTTGTATATCTATGATTTATTATTTAGTGGAATACCCACCTTGTTAATTGTGGCATATTCAATAAAATATAGGTTAAAATTATAGCTTAGTATGATACATGAATCAAGCCACCATCTCTCAGCCTAACATAACTCAAACACTAATGTTGAGTATTCAGTGTGGAAATTTTAATTATATGATAGTTGAATGATAATTAATGCCCCCATTTTTATAAGTTGGCAACAGATTGCAGTACCAATGTGCTAGAAGCTCTTTAGCATCTAATCTTTCCATCAGCTGGTTGGAAGTTGCTTTGAGAAAATATTTTTGTTGCTATTGTTTCTGGAATGAAAGCCTGCAGTGTATACGCATCAGTGCATTCTAAGCAATATGCCATATATCTCTCTCTCTATATATATATAAGCCAAATACCACTCATGCATCATCACAAAATCTCCAGAACCGTAAAGCCTACAAAGTTGAAACTTGGCATGTACTGTATGTTCCTCTTGGTGCTCACTAAGAAAGGATTTTTCGAAATGACCATCAGATCATTAGTTATTTCTTATATTATTATTAACACGCTCTGATGCTAAGGAGTTAGACGTTCTACTCCCCCTCCCCACCTGAAAAGAACTCTGTTCCAACTGCCAGTGGGCGTGGCCAGCGCATATTGATATGAGTATTATATCATATCAACTGAGTATTGTATCATATCAACTCATATCAACTGTATTGATATGAGTACCGTGCGTTGCTAGGTCAAAAAATATAGTAGTGAACTGGAAAAGCTGACTTTGGGGATCAAGAACGAAGTGGACAACTTGTAACTTGCAAAGGACCAGATCATCATCTTGAATGCCACTCAATTCTCAATGACTCTGGGCAACCGACAACAAAGAAATTACAATAAAACCAATAAAGCATAAGATAAAAGATGCCAAGCATGATGACATGAGAGTTCTCATTCTCCCTTGCCAAAGACCTGAATGAACAGCCAGGTTTTTACCGCTCTTCTAAACAACAGCAGAGTGGGGGAACCTCATTCCAGAAGGCAAGAAGGTGCATTTCTGGGGTCTCAATAGATGACATAATTGAAGGAACCCAGAGTGTACCAACCCTGTAGGATTCAATCAGCTGGGTAGATATTATGGAAAATGGGCAGTCCCTAAGGTAACCAGGCCTTATGCCATGTAGGGCTATATAGGTAACAACCAGCACCTAGAATTGCATTTAGAAGTAAACTGGCAACCAGTGCAACTTGCAAAGTAGAGATGTTCCATGGGCATCCTAAGGCATGCTTGTCATATTCAGACCAGTTGGGGATAGCCTTCAAGGGCAGCCCCATGTAGAGCATGTTGCAGTAGTCAAGCCATAAGGTGACTAGAGTACGAGTGTAGGTTTGGAGAGCCTGCAGATGAATTGGTTAAGGACAACTGGCAGAATACTGAAAGGGAAATCTTGTTAATCTTGGCATTTCAGAGGTACACATGGTCACATTATTGAACTTCTTCAATATCAGAAGATTTGTGAAGGTTTCTTCACAGCATTGTGACTGCTTCACCTGCAAATAATTAAAACTTGGGCTTTAGCAGGAAAACTCATTGGTATGTTTTGGGGATCCAGATTATGCTATTCACATGGATTTCCTTGAATTGTGAAGTTGGATCTCACTCCATCCACCGTATCATCCAGACTTGATGGCATGTAACTTCCATCTCTTTCAAAATTGAAGTAATGCTTTTGTGGGCATTTGTTTGATTCAGAACATAGCCCTCGCGTCAGAAGCACCAAGGTGCTTCCAGGTTGAAAGGATTTGCCAGTGACATCATCGTTGCCCGGGGGACATCCAGTTGTGTGCTCTTTTCATGTCCCTGGCAGGAGCTGGAGCAAAGGACAGGAGCTCAATCCCGCCCCATGGCAGCACTCGGGTCTCGAATGTGAGCTTGCTAACCTCCAACCCAGCATCTAAACCATGTGAACCACCGTGCTCCTTTATTGTTTCAGGTGAAAAGGTGGAAAAGGCTATCAGAACCAAGTTGAAGAGACAAAGTGTGGAGTTCCTTCATGACATCTTTAAGCTTGTCCATTGACGATAGAACTGGTGACAAGTTATGTGGAAAAATAAGAATAGATAACAAAAGAACTCATTTCAAGTATTTTTTTTCTTGTTCTGTTTATTGAAATGTTCCTGTTTAAGCTACAGTTATAAAGGTACAAGCATACTTTCTATTCAACCTCTGTAACCTTTCAGTTCTTGGAGGAGAGTAGACTATAAAAGTAATAAACGAAAGTTCATTTATTTGCCATCAGAAATTATCTGATGTTAGTTGGTGGGATCAGTTAGTCTGGCATAACTTCCCACTTATAGTTAAGTAAAGTCTCCTTCAGGTTGACCTAGACTTTTGATGACTTCATGAATAGATCCATAGTTTTCTTGGCAATAATACAAAAGCAGTTTGCTGTTGCCTTCTCCCATACTATTTTCCAACTTTCCAGTCTAGCTGGCAGCCCTGGCATTTCCTGAATGATCGCCATCCAATACTGCTTAGTTTTTCGGAGATCAGCCAAAGACAACTAGGTGGTGCCACTTAGCTGAGTATATTTAGTATAATTCCAGTAACTGGATGCGGAAGAGGCTCCTTTTCTTGAATATTTTTTTTAAAGAATTTGATTTATATCCTGCATTAAGATTCAGATTATTATGTGAGAGGTCATTTCAGCATGAATAACTTCTACATGCACAATTTATTTTTCAGCTGTCCGCCCTAAAGCAGATGGATATCTAGGCTAATCTTGTTCTGATATTTTTGTCTACTGAATGAAAAGATAACAAAATCTTTTTGTTATTGGATAGCCTATACCAGTGATGGCCAACCTTTTCCAGAGCGAGTACCCAAAGTGCGTGCGTGCGCCCGAACCCCCAAAATGCAATGCGTGCGTGGCCCCCACGCATGCATGTGTGGCCCCCGCGCATGTGTGCATGGGCCCCCACACGCCCCCCACCCGTGCATGCATATGCAGCCCCCCGCACATGCCCCACACGCCCCATGCATGCACGCACCCCCCTGCATGCACACGTGGGCCCCCTGCATATGCCCCACCCCCCACGCATGCAGGGCAGAGACCCCACAACCAGCTGGCTGGCGGGAGGGAACTGAACTAGGGTGACAGCTCGCATGCCCACAGAGAGGGCACTGCGTGCCACCTGTGCACGCATGCCATAGGTTCGCCATCACGGACCTATACTCATTGTCTTTGGAACTAAAAAGATAAAGGGTTTATCATTTAGGCCAGTCTTTCCAACACAGTGGTCTCTAAGTACATTGGGAGTGCAACTCTTAGAATTCTTAACCAGGATGGCTAGATCTAATTCTAAGAATTGTAAACCCAATTTACAATGAGGAGAAGTGAACTTATTCTGTGACTAGAAGATACTTTGAGCCATGGTGGCATTGTGGTTAGAATGCAGTATTGCATGCTAATTCTGCTGACTGGCAGGAGTTCGATCCTGACTAGCTCAAAGTTGACTCAGCTTTCCATCCTTCCGAGGTCAGTAAAATGAGGACCCAGATTGTTGGGGGCAATATTCTGACTCTGTAAACTGCTTAGAGAGTGCTGTAAAGCACCATGAAGTGGTAGATACATCTAAGTGCTATTGCTATGTATGATTGATACAAAACATAAAAAGGAACTACATCCATGCACGAGTATAGAAATATCAGGGTAGGTAGCCTTAACATGAATAGTGCTCCTTCCCATCACTAATTTGAAACAGCATACAGGTAATTCGGTTGAGAGGGGATTATTTGCAGATATTAGTAGATAATGACATCTTTCACCTTACTTTGAGAAGCTTCAGCTGCTGTTTTCATCAAACCAGCAGCTGGTAGAGCAGGTTGGAGCTGTTTTTGTTTTTCTGGTCAGTTGACAATCCTTAAGCATAACCTCCCTTTCATTGACAGTTGCCGAAATTTTGCAGGGAAGAGTGGGAGAAATTTTTTTGGGTATCTGAAGCACAGCATATGTTTTAAACGGGCAGAACAGCTTTTGATGCCATAGAGTTGAGCCAAGCTATTAGTAATACCTGATATAAGTTCCTATGCTTGTGCATCAGGTGACAAAAATGAGCCATCCCATTAGCATTCACGCCTTTGCTCTTCTGCATTGCCACCAATTAAGCATCTGTTTGCCGTGCAAAAACAGACCATCTCCTTATGAAACAAGGCACAAACATTTGGTTTTTTTTAGATGGAATAAAAACTACAAATAATAATAATTGCTTGAAAAAAAAACATAAAAAGAGGAGGAGGTAAGTAGAATCTGCTGAAAGTTTCTGTTGAGTTATGGCAATGCTGCTTTGTAAAAATTGTATTCTAATCCAGGTGGGTGACTTGTGAGTTTTGTTTGCGCTAGAAACAGAGGTTCCTTAAAGGTTTGTTAACCTTTAAATTGATCTAAATTTTAGTCCTCTAAAAAGCATGTTATATCCTGGTAGGGAAGGTTAAATTAAGTGATAGGGTCCAGTTTGGCCATAACATTTTGTGTGAACCCATGAATTATGGCTCGTTAAATACACCCTGATGTAGCACAAGGTATAAATTTAGCCAGCAATTTCCCAAGGCAACAAATACCTGACTTTGAATGGATCTTGAAAAAAAAGTCAAGAAAATTTGGACTGGATGAGGAATCAATAGGAAATTCTGGGACAGTTAAGTTAGACTTGGAAGCTGAAACAATAACTTGAAAACAACAACAATGGAAAATCCATATTTGTTGTTTAGGGCTGCTTTCCTGCCCAATGGAGCTAGTAATTTTGCCAAGAAAATACAAGGAATAGAGCTTGCATTTATGTAGGAGGCAGTCCAGTTAGAACAGGGGTCAGCAACCTGCGGCTCTGGAGCCGCATGTGGCTCTTTCATCACTCTGCTGTGGTTCCCTGTCGCTCAAAATATGTGTCACAACTGCCAATGTGCGACACCCACCGGCACGCGATTTATTGAGCTTTTCGACGCCTGGTAGATTTTGTGGCTCCCGGTGTTTTCTTTTCCTTGGGAAACGGATTCAAATGGCTCTTTGAGTGTTTAAGGTTGCTGACCCCTGAGTTAGAATAAGAACTTCATGACTCTATGTATATATGTGTGTGTATACTGTATAATAGATGCATTTTCATACATATGTAAGTGTGTGTATATTGTATGCACCCAACTTTTAAGGTGTTCCTGCCTGCCATATATTTTCCAAGGTAGCAAAAGCACATGTTGCTTACTGTAATTTGAGGTCATAGTTTAGGAGCCTTTGCTTTCAAGTAAAGGGGAGTTCCACATTAGTCAGACCTTATGCAGAGTAAGAGTGTACCCACTGTTGATGACTGTACTTTGAGGACAAATAAATTGGTGATGGGTTCAGAGAAGAGGGCATGAAACCTAAGCTTTGTAAAGAAAGTTTGAAAAAAGGATTGTGAATAATTGTAGTTTTCTGCTCAAATGAGGAGAAATATCTACATAGGAAGAGGTCATTAGAAGGGTATGGATTGTACTATTTCTGAGTTTTGGAAGAAGGCCAATTGGTATGGATCTAAAGATAATTTCTCCAGTCCAATTTGAGTCCAAACTGATGGGGAAAATGTGCAGATCTTCATCGTCATCTCCCCTATTTTCTTCATGGCCATAGATATTTACCGGTATTTTGTACTATTTAAAAGAACAGAATGAAATCTGTAGACACCATCTTTTTCAAGGTGACTAGATCAAACAAAGTTCATATAAATAGACACACAAGGCTGATTCTAGGTTTCTGGATTTTTTTTTTTAAAGAAGAAAGTTTTATAATATTTTGCTTTCACAAAACTGTATATTTTGTATGCATAATTGTCTGCTCTGTGTACTATGTGGGTGCATTTAAGAGGAGTCTTTACAGTGTAGGAGTGCTTAAAAAAAGAATAATTGTTCCTTGACATTGTTAGGAGGATAATTAAAGGAGAAAAAAAAGACATTGTCAAGGTGCCTCTCACTAAAAGAAAAACAACTCCACCCTCCCCATCCAAGTAGAGCATAAGTGCAGAAGTTTTTGTGCAGGCAAAAAAGAGCTGGGTTTGGCTTGGTTAGAAAAATGTTTATAAGATTTTTCTGGACCTCAGTGTCTAATTACCATTTTGGATTATGGGAAGGGAAAAAGGAAGGACTTAATCAAACGGTTAGGGATTTTGAATTCAATAGAACTACTATGCTGGCAGATTCCTTGAAAAATTGTTTGTTAGCCTGGGTGCAGATCAGGGGTGGGTTCTAACTTACCTCACTGCCAGTTCACTTCCTCCCGCGCCGCGGGGCCACGCCTCGTGGGCGCGCACGCCTCATGGGCGCGCGCATGCACAGTAAAAAATATATATAAAAAATTTTAAAAAAAGCCAAAAACAAGATGGCAACACATGCGCAGTGTCAGAAACTCGGCTTCTGCACATGCGCAGAAGAAAAAAAAAATTTTCAAAAAAAAAAATTCAAAAAAAAAAAATGGCGGCGCCCATGGACAGGCACCGACCGAACCAGATCGGTGACATCATCGTGACATCACCAGCGGGTCGCTACCGGTTCAGGAGAACTGGTCTGAACCGGGAGGAACCCACCTCTGGTGCAGATATTTAAGCTGGTGATTGAAATGTTGAGTTTGTTGAGAAAAATAAAAAGAAATTATCCTAAATATGGTTGAGCCTAGACAAGGACAGATTGTGTTGGGACCTTGGATAACATGTCTCACCATAGGTGGTCTTCCATTGAAATAATTCCCTAAAGCCCTCTTATAAACATACTCTTCTTTGCAGTGGATGTAACCATGGCAATTAATATTCACAAACTCAGTTCAGTTTAGAAGGTCTCTATATAACCTACCTTCCAATCCCTAAGTGGGTGCTAGCTCCTGTTCTTTCTTAAAATTCCTGTAATGCACAGTGGGACCAGATTGGAAACAGTGGTAGGAATTATTTCCTAATGTAGTTTTTATTTATTTAGCGTATGGCACGTGTTAGCTAGGGATCACCTGGCGGTGTTATCTTTACCCGTGGGACGCCTGAATGCCGGTAGGCAATCGGGGGAGGCTCCTTTCTTGTCCCTCAGTTTATTCGCTCACAGGAATCGAGCCGCCAAGCTGTCAACCTTAGCGGCGTGCAGACTCAGCGTCTTACCACGTGAGCCACCGCGGCCCCTCTCCTAATGTAGTGTAGAGCATCTTAACAGACTCACAATAACCATCCACATCAACAACCAAGGCGGCTTTTTCTCCCAAGTGGGCACTATATCAAGCAGTGTTTAAGGCTGAGAGTATTGTTACAATCGTGATATTTCAAGAGATGAAAAACTGAAATGGTTTATGCCTAGTGGTGAGGAGATACAAAAATATTAACACAATATTAAAATGGAACCTCTCCGTTCAGAAATGCGACTGAAAAACAGGTGTCTGGGGTGGACCTTTTAACAATGGGTTGTTGCTAGGGTTGCAGGTCCTGTCCCCGCCTTCTCTCTCTGGGGCCTAAGACTTGATTATTCACAACTTAATGTAGGTTTCTGCAGTCTGGGGGCTGCTGATGTGCTGAGATGACAATTTCCGGAGCTCTTGGTCAGTATGGCAATTAGGAATCATAGTTCCAACATATGGGAAAGTTTCCAATAGAAGAGAATGTATGTAACTCAGGGCTGAACTGTCTTCTTGAGCGGATTGGAGTAATGTAGCAAACAATATTCTATTCCATGGATGACAAAAGCAAAGGTTAAGAAAGTTCTTCTATCACGACAAAAATATTTTTTACAATTTGGCCCTGCCTCTTCAGATGTAAGCAATGTTTTTATCTTTTATATTATTCTATGCATCTTACTGCATTTGAGACTGGATTTTATACTGTATGTTCTCTAGTCTTTGATCGCTTGTAGATGTTTTGTGCAGTAAGCAATACACAAACGTTAAAAAATGCTGTTTCTGTCAGCCAGAACCTATTGTATTAACTAATTTTTCTTTCCCCCCAGAAATTGTTGGTTTAAAAGGAAAGGAGCTTTCCCTAATTTAACTTAATATTTTAAAATATGTTTTAGAGGCTTCTGGGTGAGGATCTTTGGAAGACTAGATATCTCTGAGGGAGTGGATATGGCACTTAGAGGAAATCAGCCGCCAGACAGCAAATTCTGTTCAGTAGAGTTTCTCTGGACAAGGACAGACGGAGAGATTGCTCACCTGATCTCTGGAAAGCTGTTCCTCATACAGAGACTGCAGAAACTGAAGTTTTTGCAATTCACTGATGAATTGAGAGGCTGGGATTTCAATCAAGCTTACAGCTGTAATACGAATAGAAGCATTTGCAAAAGCCTTACTTTTCTTAAACCCTTTTGGGTGTAATTAATATACAACTAGAGAGATTTTCTGAGTGGCAAGATAAGAGAATTTTACTTTTCTTTAAAAAGGAAAAACGGGGGGGGGGGTAGAGAGATTTACAAATTTTTGGCAAAAAGCTTAACAAGGATGTATATGAGAAAGTTTAAAACGTGATAGTAAATTTGAAATATTACTTTTGGGTGAAAGTGCTTTTGAACAAATTGGAATTAAAATAAACACCTTAACAGGAATGTTTTTTGTGCACCATTAAAGAGTGCAAACAATTATCAGATTTTACAAAATAAAAGATAAAAGGTAATATGAGGCAGACCATGACACCGACTGTAACTACAGAGTGCCACTTGAGACAAAAGAAAAAAGTAAAAGGGAACACAAAATCAAAAGAACTGGTGGCAAAGAATAGAATAGAATAGAATAGAATAGAATAGAATAGAATAGAATAGAATAGAATAGAATTCTTTATTGGCCAAGTGTGATTGGACACACAAGGAATTTGTCTTTGGTGCATATGCTTTCAGTGTACATAAAAGAAAGGATATAATTGTAAATAGTTTTCTTATTTATGGTTATTAGATTTAAAGTCAACAAGACTTTATGGTTTAGATTGTAAGACTGAGTTTGAAATACAACTGAGTACAAATGAACATATACATGTATACACTTCTATTGAAATTGAAACAGAAAAACAAACGAAAGAATGTATGATAAAATTTTGGCTATAATTATACAGATTGAACAATGGGAAACTAGGTGGCTGAAAGGATGACATTTACATTGTGTTATAATCTTAGAAATTTTTTATAAATTCTCTGAATTTATAAATATTATAAAATGATGTACTGTTGGATATGACACAAGAGAAATTGTTTAAAATGTATAAAGGCACTTTATATGTTTGAATATGTTCTGATTTATGTTGGAAATGTGAGCAATAAGAAGGGACATTTTATCATACTTGGTGGATGGGTAAAGCAGTTACAAAACTCTGGATTCAAATAAATACACTGATTTAGAGGATTTTAAAATGTAATATACAATTGAGACCAGAGGCTTTATTTTGGGACTGATGGACAAACAATTAGAAAAATGCCAGGGAACTTTTTTTGTATATAACTGCAGCAAGAGCTAGAAAGTTCTGGCAATATCTACAACGGAGGAAAGGTTGACAAAGATGTTAGAACTTGCTGAGGTGGCCAAATTGAGTTTTTTGATTAGAAAAAAGACTATGTTTATTGCATTTTTAGCTTTCTCTTTTTTTCTTCGCTAATTTATATTAACTTTTAATTTGTTTTAAAACTCTTAATAAAATTATAAAAATTATTTAAAAAATTAGAGAATGCAAAACTATGATAGGAAAATAAATTGCCAGAGTACATTTCTTATTTCAGATATGGTTTTATTACAATAAAAACAAAAATTAGCTTAGATTTTTCTATAAAAGATATGTAATAGTATGTAATCTACAGCCTCAGGTCTCCAGGCCATTATTGAGCAAGTTTAGTTACTAATACTGTAACCATATACTATATATGCCTACTCAACAGTGTATTCAGTGGAGTTTGCCCTTCATTGAATATAGGTAGTATTGTAGTATAATTCTTCCTTAAATGAAAGTCACTTTAGCATAATTCCTATATACAGTATTGTTTTTAATTACAAAATCGATAGCAGAATTGTTTTAAAATACTGTGGGTTCAACTACCAGTAGATAGCATGATGTGATTACAGATAGTCCTTGATTTACAACCATTTGTTTAGTGACTGTTCAAAGTTACAACGGTACTGAAAAAAGTGACTTGTGACCATTTTTCACACTTACGACTACTGCAGCATCCCCATGGTCATGTGATCAAAATTTGGGGGCCTGGAAAATGGCATGTATTTATGACAGTTGCACTGTCCCAGTGTTAAGTGATCACCATTTATAATCTTCCCAGCTGGCTTCCGACAAGCAAAGTCACTTAATAACCAAATGATTTACTAAACTCTGGTATAAAAGGTTGTAAAATGGGGCAAAATTCACTTAACTGTCTTGCTTAGCAACAGGAATTTTGGGCTCAACTGTGGTAATAAATCTAGCACTATCTGTACAGATTTTCCATTACATATTTTATCTTGCAAACATTTTCTAAAAAGGGTGGCTGCATAGCTTAAACCAATGTTTGTATTAGTCTGATTAATAAACTAGGATTTCAGAAGAGGCGCAGTGGCTCGATGGCTTAATGACGCTGGAGATGGTCTCTGCTCCAGCGGTTCGAGTCCTAGCACTGTGTGGTAGGTTGAGCTCCCATCATCTCGCCTCAGCTTCTGTCCACCTAACAATTTGAAAACATGTTCTATGCGAATAGATAAATAGGTACCACTTTGGTGGGGTGATGAGTTGGTGCTCTGTTCAGGCAGTTAGATTCCTGCCGGTTCTGAACCTTCCTGGTTGTGGCGCCTGTTTACGAGGCGGCTCCGGGGAAGGGAGGGGGCCTTGGATGACGCTGCAGGAAGAGCTGCTAATCTTTCTTTCTGGTGCAAAGCCAGCTCGCCCTGCTATGGCGCATCTTGGGAAGCACGCAAGCGTGTCCTAGAACAGAGCTGGTAAATTCGCAAGCCAATCTACTACTCTGCAGTAACATTGTGGTCTCCTGGCTAATGTAACAATGCCATACAATAATAATACTACTAGGATTTCAGAGCCATAAAATGTACAATCCATCCTGAAAACAAAGCCTGAATGGGTAATATTTTCAAAAGGAAAAAAAAAAGTTCTAAATCAAATACATAATGTAAAACTAAATTTGAATGTGACATTTGATTATTGCATGTAAACTGGTGATTGAATCCCCTTTGTATAAGAAATCTCAATTCCTTTTAGAAATTAGTGCAATAGGTATATGGTGGTACCCATCTAAATATGTAGGCAGCATATAAAATGATATTAGATCATTCATGCTCTCTATCAAAGATTTGACAGAGGTATTACAAGCAAATCTAGCTATTTTTCACCTTGCACAATAAAAGCAACTGTTCTCACCTGAGGTAATGCAAAATGGTGTGACTATTTCTATATTACAACTACATTAGAGGCATTATGATACTTTTTGCCAAATTCTTACAAAACAATCGGAGACTGGTTTAGTTAACTATATATTAATAGTCAATGTAAACAGAAACATTCTTTCTATAGAGTCAACCTGGGTGTATGTTGGAAGGTGGGTACAAGCTAAGAAAGAATATAATAGGAAAGCTTATTCTTTGTCTTCCCCAACCTCTGCCAAAATCTGGAAGGAACTAGGTTGAGAAGGGCTAACCTAAGCTGTGTGCATGAGATGAAAGATTTCTTAGAAAAATTCCCAGAAAAAAGTTCTAAACTGTCACCAATTGGAAAGCATACCATATGAACTGACTTCTTAGAGCATCATTAGAACACCAACGCTGGGTTCATACATTGCATGAGGACAATTTGTTATGCCATGTTTTAGTTAAAATCAAATAAGCCATATTAGAGCTTAGTGCAGGGGTCCCCAAACTTGGCAACTTTAAGACTTGTGGACTTCAATTCCCAGAATTCTCCAGCCAGCATAGCATAGCTGGCTGGAGAATTCTGGGAGTTGAAGTCCACAAGTCTTAAAATTGCCAAGTTTGAAGACCTCTGGCTTAGTGTATTATGTGGTACTGATTGCTGCCCCACTGGGGAGGTATCCCAAAACACTGTAAGAGGACATTTGTTGACCAGAGTACAAGAAAAACATCAGTACAGAAAAAAGTAGGGTATTAAAGCTCTATTTGTAATTATAGCTATTTGCTCAGCATAATAAATGCGTCAATTTCACCAAAAATGAAACTAAAAACAGAAAGCAATAAGTAGCTAATTACTTTGACTCTGCACTTACATCACATGAAGGCCTTTAAAATAAGATTGAAGATAATTCTTCTTTGTAAACATATATACATGATCAAGATTCTATGTTTCATAACTTATGACTCTATCTTTCCTGCCCTTGAAACACAGGATTGGTGCTTGCCAAATTTACCTCATTCAAAATTCACATCATGCTAGAATTTTACCTGAGTAAGCCAAGAAACTCTGTCAAGATGCTATAGAGGACAAGGGAGTCAGTGAAGTATTACAAGGTTTAGTATAAAAGTACCTTCTTTTTCTAAATTATTGTATCATGTTCCCTTTTCTTCAGTTCAAACATGGACAGAACAAGTTGCTAAAAGTTTTAGTATGCAGCAGGTGCATTCAAACACGTTCTCCAGACATAACTTTAAAAATTTAAGACATACGTTTATAGAAATAATGAAAATGGTTCCACATTTTTAAAGAAAACTTAGACCATGGTCACATTCAGCATTCTGAGAGAGACACGTCCATTTTACAAAAATTACTACTCAAATGTACTCAATATGTACTGTACATTCCAACATACTCATTTGTTGATATTGGCACTTGGAACCCCTGCATAGAAATGGAAGCAAAAACCAAAATGGCATTTCAAATCCAGTCTTTATATAGAGTATATGAAGATGATTATTTTTGTATCAACTAAGCTTATTAATAATGGGAGATTTCTTTGGCAACAATTTCATCAAATTGAAAGCCTTGGATTTTTTTTAAGTCAATGTTAATGCACGTTTCCTCTTCTCTGACTGTAGCTATATGATTGGAAATAAGACTTAAACATTGCCTCCTCTCCGACTATCAATTATCCTGCCCGTTAATCATAATTTAGAATTGCGTTGGCATTTAAATGTTTAAAATGAGTCAATATTCAACATTAAAGCAGTATTCAAAATTCAGTTTTAAATGAGAATAAAATTTAAAAAAATGTTAAGAGTGTTGTTGTGGAAAAATGGGAGGAGGAAGAGGTATTAGATATATTCACTGCCTTGAGTTGTTTATAAAAATAAAGGTGGGATATAAATAAAAATAATAAAAATCTGGCTAATAATAATTTTAAGTTCAATATAAGTCTTCATGACAACACTGCCATAGAGAATTCAGACCAGAAATGGGCATCCTCTGGTCTTCACGTCTTTTTTTTTTTAATGTTATATTTATTAACTTACAATAAAGTTTTCATTCTCTGCAGGCGTTTGCTAAAAAGCAAGACCTAAATAATTATTTCATGGATGCTTAAGGGGTTAAGAACATTCCACATATAGCTCAGCACTCAATATCTATATTTTTGGAGATTAAATGTTGTATAGCACCCTTTATAACCCAAGCACCTATATGCCTATTCTCTTTCTTTTTTTTTTTATAGTAAAGACACTGTTCTGCATATGTCTAAGGAGATAGTGCATGTTCTTCACAGGTTAGTATATTTCCAGTTGGGATATGAAATGAAATAAACAGG
The DNA here is from genome assembly GCA_003457575.1 of Thermophis baileyi. Taxonomy (NCBI): domain Eukaryota; kingdom Metazoa; phylum Chordata; class Lepidosauria; order Squamata; family Dipsadidae; genus Thermophis; species Thermophis baileyi. The sequence goes on along the minus strand of QLTV01004245.1, from coordinate 1,015,864 downwards.
CTGGAGAACTTATAGTTATTATATTCCATTAGTCCAAACCGGGACTACAAATAGCAAGGAAAGCTGGAAGTTACAGTTCACATTATATGGAAGGTTACAGTTTATCCAGCATTGTAGATTTGTTAGTCATTTTCTCTTTCTTCAAGAAGTGTTGCATGGCTTAAACAAGGCATTTCATAATGTTTTATGAAATGTAACTTGAGAAGACTTGTAGTCTGAAATTATGTGTGCTTATTGAGAAGCAAGGCCTATAATGTTCAATGAGGTTTTACTCTTAAGGATGTTTATATACTTTTCATATAAATGTGGTTATATGATATAACCATATATCTATGGCCCCCATTACCAGTTGTTATTTCAAGTATATTTTCTATAAAATTCAGTTTTATATTTCGGCTAATGGCTCTATCAGCAATTATTTAATATGTCATTTAGTATTTCACCTGATTAAAGAAGCCAGTTACAATTTAAACTTAAACTTTTGCTTAATACTGTACCATAATATAGCTTCATGTTAGGCTAGGCTAACTTCTACTTTTACAAAAAACATGTTGAATATTGTAATGCAAAACCTTACTACATACAATCATTTGTTATGGAGAAGACAGCATCCTCTCCACAGTGGACAGTGCAATTCCATGGGGGAAAATTATATTGAGACAACATATAATTGTACATAGTCACAACACTGTAATGTACTCTGATGTTGCAATATTACGTTATAACACACGCTTATTTAATAACTGCACTGCTTGAGCATTTCCTGCATAGGCAGACATTCTAAGCAATTGTGTTTAAAATTAAATCCCCTTTATCTGTTTGCCCACAACCTAAAGTCATTTTTGAAACTTGACATTTAATAGGAAATTAAACATTAAAAAATGTTTTAAGCACATGTCCAGCTAATTCAAATAAAATATTCCAAGACAATTTCCCTTTTATCATTGCTGGTGGCTTAAATGGCATTTACTCATTCATCTGCTGTAAACATATATAAGCATGGGTTACACCTTTTTAATATCGCACATCAAATTTCCAGTTCCCTAATCACTGTGACATTAATTCCTCATGCTTGCGTAATCTACTTTTATCATCTCATGTTATCTTATGTTGGCTTATGCTTGAAATAAAGATGTGTTTTTGATTGCATAAGATGATCAAACGAAGGCTGTTTAATAACCAAAATTGTGTCTAGATATTTTTCTCAAAACAGTTAATTCACTTAATGCAACTTAATGTTAATTACTGACATCTGTCTTCATCTGTTCAGTCTCTGTGTCACAAATTCTCGGTACATGATAGATATATATATGAGTAGCAGAAAAACCACAAAAAAATCATCTAAAAATCCTAATATTCCAAACAAAGCTTCAGGTAGAAAGTCCAACGGTGATGCAAGATATAACAAAGCCCCCAGGAGACAGAGGAATATTCTGATGCGGAACATCCAGAAGAGACCACCGACAGAAAACATTTCTCTGAACGCATGACGCAATAATGTAGGTAAATCCATAATCCTTTCCATAATCTAAACAAGACATACAGAGTCAAAATTTGTTTGTCTTATGCGCAAGATGTAATTTGCCACAGGAGCATTTAACAGGTCACAGCTGAGGCTTTTAATGTGCAATCAAATAGGATCACTTTAGAGGAGAGGTAAGGAACTATGGCTGGCTCAGGCATTCTGGGAGTTGAAGTCCACAAGTCATAAAAGGGACATAGTTCCCCACCCCTGCTTTAGAGAGAGCTAAATTTCTTTCCCCAAGACCTTTAACTTAATGATCTATAGTGCTCAATAAAAACCCAACCTCAATTTTAAAAAATGCATGGAATCTCTTAAACACGCAAGGTTAGACAAGCTAATAAAACAAGCAAAACACATTGAAAAAACACAGTTGTGCAAAATCTTCTGAGGAGAATCTCCCCCAAAACTTTTAAGTATCAAGGTAGTCACATCCTTCTCCCCAAAGTTTTGAGCTGATTATTCAGGATTGCCTCTCCGTGCATGTACACGCAGGAAATGCTTCTGCTGGGACTGCTATCAAGGAGACATACTCACCTTTATACTTCAAGGTAGCATATTCATATATGAAGAGCATATTGTCATGTTATTGGGTTAGGGATATTTATTTCTGATTATTTTAATGTTTTTATTATGTAAGCTGCCCAGAGTTGCTTCAAAACAAGATGGGCTGCAAATTAATTTAATTAATAAATAAAAATAACAAAAATAAATTTGGTATAAGCAGTGTCTCTCCAAATGATCTGCACAGCTTCATTAAATAAGAAAGACTGGTATCGTAATTGTTCAATATCAGAGGGAGCGTGCCTGTCAGTAGCTTGTCAAAGATTCCCTAACAAATTCATGCCCTGCATGAGATTTGGACTAGAGATCATTTGGCTCATGGCTCTCTCTTCTAACTACATTAGTACTTTTTGAGCAAGCCTGTTTGGCAATGACAGGTTGCATATTGCCACAAAAACAAAACAAAAACAACTGAAATCACCGGTCATATCTCTGTAATATAAATTACTATAGTATGGATAGTATTGTCCAGGAAGAGATATTGTATGTTGAAGCACTATATTGTTGAGATAGCAGAAAGGTAGAATTGCTAAAGTTTGTTTGTGTGTGTGGAGGGGAATTAAAGATTATTCCTTTAGACTACCTTAGATTTCAAAAGTTTATATTTTTTCTAGCAAATCTCATATTTTTATCCTAAACAACATGCTAAGAATGTTGCTACTAATGGCGATTCTTTATCTTATTTATGATTTCACAAATCTGACTGAGTTAAAACTATGGTTTTTAAGTCCGTCCTCTGAATGACATGGGACTCTGAATCAAGACGAAGACTGCTTCTTCAACAATGCCGTACTATGCAATGTGAACCAGAGAAGGAGATGGAAACTGACAAACATGGGCACAATTACCATCTATTTCCATCCAATATCTTAACAACGGCTACTGTTAAGAAAAATTTTGAAATTATCCCTCCACTTGGTTCTTGCTACCCCAGCTTCATTCCCTGAGTTGGGAAGATAGCTTGGACTTGTCAAACTCACATAGGGAAATGCAGCGTTTGTCATAATAAATAGAACATTGGGCATATCTTTTAATTGCTCTAGCCCCATACATACCGATCTTGGCTGTCCCGAGAATCTCCTATTATAATCACTAAGGTCATGAAGCACTTGTGCTGCATCCTCTTGTCCCTCATCAAAGAGTGGTAAAAATAAAGTTACCTGAATAAAAAAACAACAGGTATTCAATATCTTCATGTAGAATCTACCTTTTCCTTTTCTTACACAGTATATATATTTAAAAGTGTATATTTATTTTTATTTATTTATTTATTAGAATTTGTCAAACAAAAACGAGACAAGAATAAAAGAAAAAAAAATACAATGGCAGGACGATAGGCACGTTAGTGCACTTATGCACGCCCCTTCTACTGACCACTTAAGTATGACATGTCCATGGAAGTCAATTTGTGACTGAAACTGTGAAAATTTGTAGCTGAGACAACTGGATCAGGTAGAGCATTCCAGACTTTGACAACTCTATTACAGAAATCATATTTTTTACAGTCACGTTTAGAATGATTTACATTAAGTTTAAAGCAGTTGTTTGCGCGCGTATTATTGCGATTAAAACAGAAAAAGTCATTTACAGGTAAAGCATTACTACGTATAATTTTGTATGCAATTCCTAGGTCTGACTGCAAGCAACGCAGTTCTAAGTTATCCAAACTGAGAATTTCGAGCCTAGTAGCATAGGGAATTCTATTTTGTACAGAAGAGTGCAAAACTTTTCTCGTGAAATACTTCTGAACCCGTATATGGGTAGTCCTCATCTTACAACCATTCATTTAGCCATTGTGTGAAGTTACAATGGCACTGAAAAAAGTGGTTACCAGCAGTTCACCAGCAGTTCAGCAGTTATAATTATCGCAACAAAAATCGAGCACCTGACAACTGTATTTACAATGGTTGCAGAATCTTGGGGTCATGTGATCATTATTTGTGATCTTCCCAGACTGCTTTCAACAAGCAAAGTCAATGAGGGAATTCAAATTCGCTTAGCAACTGCAGGAATTAGTTTAACTATCATGACAAAAAAGGTCATAAAATCAGGCATGGCTTACTTAACAATCGGCTTGTTAAGCAATGGAAATTCTGGTTCCAAGTTGAGGATCATTTGTATACTTAAGAGTAATTTGATACCGGGATCGTACTATCATATGTGGTGGACTTGCTCAAAAGCAAAAAAAAAATTTGGACGAAAATACATACATGGTTAGAAAAAATGATAAAGCAACATATAGATTTAAAGCCAGAAATATTTTTGTTAGGTATTCTGCCAGAAAAATATAATAAAGGAAATGTATATTTAATACTACATGTTTTGACGGCAGCGAGAATTGTATTTGCACATTGGAAAAATGAGGAAACTCCTTCAGATGAAAATATAATTAAAAAAATATTAGTGTGTGCGGAAATGGATAGGTTAACATTAAAGATAAAGGATAAAGAAGATAGAATATTTTTTAACTTGGGATTTGTTTTATCAATGGTTAGATAATAAAAATAGAAATTAGAAGTGGGAAGAATATTATTATATACAAGATTATATTATTATTATTATTACCGTATTATTATTATTATTATTTAAAATGACTCAGACAATACACTGTTTATTGAATATTTATGTATGTTAAAGAAAAATGTATAAATAAATAAAAAATATATAAAAAGAGTAATTTTTCAAGCAAAAAGTTTTGGGAAGAATGCAGATGTATTCCTGTCAGGTCTTTCTTACAATCTATCGGTATTAAGCATATTACTAGGATCATAGAAATTCAGGTGGTTACTTATTATACTTTAAAACTATTTAACAACTGTGATGTTCAGAAGGGAATAGAAATAGATTAAGAAAGTATAAGAAAATAACTATGTATAAAAGCAGAATAACAACATAAAAACATAAAGAGGAGTGCATTTAATGTACATAATTGCCAAAGATCTGGAGAAGAGAAATAAAGATGTTCTAGAAACCAAGAGACCAAAATACAGATACCAAGTAAGCCTGGTGGATATTTCATACCTGGGATAACCAGAGAAAAAGGGCTCAGGTGGTAATTTTACAGTCTAAGTAAGTAAACATGAAAGGTGATCCAGGGGTTAAACTGACCCCACACTACTTAAGACATTAAAAAGCAAAAAGGAATAAAAAAAGGAATGGCAACAGTGCAGATGGTAAAATATTGACATATTATGGCAATGCTTGTTAGAACTATACAATACTGTATTCCAGTTGCCTTGTTTTGAATCTGAACTTTCTCAACCATTTTGAAGTCCTCTACATACGGTAAGTTGGAGTAATCCAAACGGGATCTGAAAACCTACATATCTGTTCTGTGTTGAAGCACTTGTCAAATTAGTGTTCAGTAAAAAGTTCAGAAAGACAGGACATTAAGCACTCTAAACTTTTATCTGAATAGTTGCAGGAAAGAAGCTTAAAGGAAGATTAAATTATTTCTTATCTGTGGGAGCATTATAGATATATTTGATAGTAATATGTAACTACTTATGTTCTGGTTGGCTTTAACTCTAATCCATGAAAAGTTTATCTCAAGTAACCTTTGTTGGTGCTATGGAATGTTTAGTTATTTTTCTATAAAATGTACCTTACTTTTATGGAATTAATATATAAAATCCTACATTAGATTCTAAAGAAAATGTTATTATACTCTAGCTACATGCTACATCATTCTTTAAATATATTACAAACTGACGTTAAAGACAAGAAAAGCAAAAGACATAGTAAACCAAATGTATTTAAAATCACAGTTTAAAAAAAAGCCTAGGTGCTAAACTTCCTAAGTTTCCATTTATACAGTACTTAGGACACAGCATACAACATCATTTGTAAAATTAGAGCTAGAATTTTACATCAAAATATTCATATTATTACCGTTTGTCTGCAGATAGGGCAGTGTATCGCACCTAGCCATGATCCGCACCTCCAATATGCAATAATGCAGGAACCTAAAGAAAATAACGTATTAATTTCTTAAACTCTAAACATAGATAGTCCTCGACTTACAACCATTGTTTAGTGACTGTTCCAAGATTTCAATAGCACTGAAAAAATGACATGACCATTTTTCACACTTACAACTGTTGCAGTATTCCCGTGATGATGGGAAGCCAGATTCATTTAACAACCATGTTACTAATTTAACATCTGTTACATTCATTTAACAATGGTGGCAAGAAACATCATAAAATGAGGCAAACTGTTTTGCTTAGCAACAGAAATTTTGGGCTCAATTATGGTTGTAACTCAAGGGCTACCTGTACCTGAATGTGAGTCAATATCTCACTTAAAAACGAACAGCAGTTCACTGAAGCTGATAAATTATTTAAAATTATTTGCCAGTTTAAGACATTAAATCACAGAAGAGAGGAAAGGACTGCTTACAAACCTCATCGAGATATGCATTATCTAAATTCTTTGCCCAAATACTAGCAATCCCTGTATCAGTTCATGACACTTGTATTATATGAGTTGCTGAAAATTTAGTCCAAATTAATAGAGCTTAAAGGTATAAATGAACAAAAAATTGCTATGTAATAGTGATCCACTTTATACATTTTTAAAGTCACGACTGACTGACTTTATATATATTTAATGTAATAACAAGAGATGATCAGCTGAAATAATTAAAATAGAATTTCTTCACGTCTTTAAGGCCAATCCATTTCCAAAAACAGCATTATTTTGCATATTTCCTCAGCAACTCTTACCATTTCAAGGAATATAAGAAATTATTCAGATTTTATTTTTATTTTTGCATACCACAGAAAAGATGTCCACAATTTGTTTCAATGGGAAATGTAGCCTGTTGTAAACACACCGGGCAGGACAAATCAGTATAGAAATGTTGCCTGTCACCAACACTATTTTCCTGTGGGGGGGGGGGAGAGAGAAATATAATTAATTTAAGCAGAAATGATTTTATTTGTGACAAGCTGCAAAATAGTTAGATTGGCATATTTACAAGAAAGAAATCTCAGACTTTGATAAGTGATAAAGGAAGGAAGCAATAAGATCATACAATAGAACAACACAGATACACGACAGCTCATTCCCAACAAATACTTGGATAATTTTCATTTTGAAACTTCTTAGAACCTTTCTCTTTGGGTTGCCCTTTGATGATCATGATTAAGAGGGAAATAACAGAGTTTATTTATAATTCTTATCTGTTTCAACTTAGTGTAGCTGCAGCATAGTATAAAAGATCCAAGCTTTCAAATTATGGTTAAAGTTTTAGGACCCTATGGAGTCCCTAAAGCTTTGCTTCTTTAATAAACATTTTACATATATATTCCTGCAAATCCACATTAACACCTAATTTTGAAATGACATAATAAAGTTTATTTTTAGCACAAAGAATTAAGGTATCCAAACCCTATCAAGCTCAAACGTTTTTACATTTGGTGATTACCTGAGAAATTTTCTGAGATAATTGATTTTATATCAAAAAGAATATTTAATAAACATTTTAAATACACATTCCTGCAAATCCATACCTAATTTTGAAATGATATAATCAAGCACAAAGAACAAGGGTATCCAAACCCTATCAAACTCAAACATTTCTACATTTGGTGATTACCTGAGAAATTTTCTGGGATATAATTGATTTATATCAAAAAGAATTGTGCGTAATTGTAAATATACCTGTTCCGATTGTATTTGTTGTCTAACTGCCCTCACTAGCTCTTGGTTTTCTGGATGAATATCTGATTGCCCATCTCTGTTAAGAGAAGAAATACTATTAATAAAACATTTCAAAAATGGAATCAGACAGAACAATATAAATTCATCATGTTTAGACTTCTAAGGGTCTCTAATCTTTGCATGCTATTATTTTAAGAGCTGCTACATTACTTGAACTATAGAATGAAATCTGCAAAGATAATATTAATCAAGGTTTAAAATAAATATACTAAAACATTAAAAGTTTAATAACCTGTTGTACTTAAGATAAAAGTGACACTATATTATTTTTCCGTTGCATAATGAAATCCTTGGCTGAACATGCTTTTCATTGAATTTCTTTTTTCCCCCATTTTTTAAATTAGTTTATAATATAAAATACAAAAATACAAAAACAAATAGTAGGAAAAATAAGGGAGGGAGAGGGGAAAGAAGAAGTGTATAAAAGAAAGGAGAAAAGGAAAAAAGGCCTTGATTTCTGCTTTTCATTGTATTTCATCGTTGATCATATAAATATTTGGAGGTAAACATGCAGATCCAACTTTAAAATCCACAACATCCACAATAAAACAAGTAAACAAATCCCACATGTGAAAGGAGCCATCATAATTCTATTCAATATTCTTAATTGGTTAATTAAGAATTAGTCAGCATAGTAACTATGTGATTCAAATCCGAGTTCTGTTTAAGCTTTGCATTATAGTAATACTTTCCCTACTTTCTTTCCAATTTCTTTTAATTACATTGCATATGATTAGCATCTGCATGTGAGGCAGGGAGGTTAATCAAAATTTATTTTAATTATCCTCTATGATAAGTAAGATGAAAAGAAAGCAGTCTAAAATCAATGAGCATTACAGCTTATTTGAACCAAATCTCCCCAAGTTCCAAGCATGTTGATTAGCAGCTCTCTTCTGGATGTTGCTCTCAGAATGTGTAACCAAGTAAAACTTAACTATTATTCCAAATAACTTAATTTACAAGAAATGAATAAAATTGACATACTTCAACAACAACAAACCTTCTAGTGCTATCAACATTTTACTTCACCTTACCTTAATAGCATGTATGTCAGTGCAACAAGGAATGTGATGCTAAGCACTACCGCCAGCAGAACCTGGTCACTTATTCCTTCTATCATTGAATCGTTATCTAGTACCAGTCTTTGAACTTCAGTTTCCTGGCTGGCCATTCCAGAGCTAAAACTTAGGAAACATATAAATATGCATTTATTCATTGGCACAATTATTATTATAGCAATAGCACTTAGACTTATATACCGCTTTACAGTGCTTTATAGCCCTGTCTAAGCAGTTTACAGAGTCAGCATATTGCCCCCAACCATCTGGGTCCTCACTTTACCCACCTCAGAAGGATGGAAGGCTGAGTCAACCTCGAGCCTGGGAAGATTTGAACTGCCAAATTGCAGGCAGCCAGCAGAAGTAGCCTGCAGTACTGTACTCTAACCATTGTGCCACCACGGCTCATATTATATTCTTGTTTACAAACTAATAAACAAAAACAAATCAACTTTCACATTTTTAGCTTGTTGCTTGACTTTCAAATGGCTAAGATAAATTCCAGGAACTCCCTATCAGAATATCCTTCTCCATATAGTTAAAATAGGGTAATTAATACTGGGTGATATTCTGATTTCCTGGACTAAGTGCAGTGAGAAGTAGGAATAAAACATCCTTGAATGAAAATGGTTCCAGAAGGTAGAAAGGGAAAGTCACTGATGCATAATAAGACAACTATATATTAACATGTACTGAAGACAGATTCTATTCCCAAGATTTGTATTTTTAAACTAGGAATATTGAGGTATAGCAATAACCTGAGAATTCTTTCAGAGAACATTCTGGGTTTCAGTTTGATGAGGACGTGCACATAGCATTAATGATAGCACTATTATCATGACATTATGAAATATAATGTCCTTGGTTTGCTAGCAGATAATTGATTTTATATTTTTCAGGATGTTAGATGGGTTATTGATTTTTTTTTCTTATAAATTGTGAATTTATTATTGTATTGGTGATATTTTTATTTGTAAAGGTGTTTAAATTCCAATGAGTAAAAGCACTTCCAGAAAATAATAATTAAACAACTGAATTACCTAAAACTAGGCAGTGAGGAAAGATGCAGTATACTTAAATAGGGATAAACAGCAGTAATATACTGTATGTTTGCCTCAGAATATATATATATATAAAGTGTATTTTCCTCCAGAATACATTTAAAGATGAGATTGTACTTAGATTTTGATGGATTATATCTTACACAGATTGAAATCTCAATTTCTAGAAATTAAGAACCAGTGGAATCTTCTTTCTGGTAAACTAAACCAGAGATAATATGCTCTGGGTTTCCTCTCCACATTCCAAGTCTCTACAAGTTAAAAAAGACTTTTTAAAAAAGCAACTCTTCCTTGGAAACGGATACAAGCTGTCCTTACCTATTCTTAGAGATTTTTCAATACCAGAATCTGACCCTAGAATATGAAAATAAAAATCGATAGGAGAATGAACAGAACACCTCTTCTCTACCACTAAGCAATAACAGTTTCCTGTCTGCCTATGCTTAGAATTTAATATACTGTTAATTACATGAAAAAGCCACCCCTACTTTGACTCTCTGTATCAGTCTTTAGCTAAACAGCCAAATGACTCACATAGTTCAAAAACAGTCACCAAAATGTTGTTCATTTTGATGCATTTTTTCAATAAAAGTACAGTAGAATGATGCAATAAAAAGCTGTAATTTAAAACAAAGAACAGCAGAAGAATCAACTACTAGTCTTGCCCAAACTATGATTGCTCTCTATTTCTGCAATCTTCCACTATGCTTCAATCTCTCTTCCTCTAATCTCTAGAATATGTGCAACTGTAAAACTATCTGATAGCACCAAGACCTTAAGGTTAAAGAAAAGACAAAATAACATTTAGATAAAAAGCCAATTCATGGAGAGATTAATGTGTAACTTCTCCAAAAGCCTCTGTGCAAATGCCAAAAAGGGAAATCCTTGCTTTAATACAATGATATTTTTAGATCAATGCCCACTCTTTTACCTCAGCTGGAAATGAGAAGACTCATCACTGTGTCATCTTCAGAATCAAAGGAAATGTTTCAGATGCTGGAGTTTGAAACCTCTGAGTTCTGCCTTGGAAAAAGAGATATTTTCAGGCTATTTTTTAACTTCTTATTTTAGCATAGCATTTGTCCTACATTATTTCATGTCTAGAAACAGAGATATAAAGAAATCTATCCTCACATAGAATAAAACATGAGGGTGTAAAAATATCATGAGAAGAAACTGTAAATCACATCTATTCACAAATAAGACAGGAATGAAATACAGGTAGTCCTCGACTTACGACTACAATTGAACCCAAAATTTGTGTTGTTAAGTGAGACATTTGTTAAGTGAGTTTGGTCCCATTTTACGACCTTTCTTGCCATGGTTGTTAAGTGAATCCCTGCAGCTGATAAGTCAATAAACCAGTTGTTAAATGAATCTGGCTTCCCCATTGTCTTTGCTTGTCAGAAGGTCACAAAAGATAATCACATGACTTTAGGACACAGCAATGGTCATAAATATGAACCAGTTGCCAAGCATCTGAATTTTGATCACATGATCATGGGGATGCTGTAAAGGTTGTAACTGTGAAAACGGTCATAAGTCATATTTTTCAATCCCGTTGTAACTTTGAACAGTCACTAAATGAACTGTTGTAAGTCAAGGACTACCTGTAGTGAAAAGTACTAAAATGAAGATTAATTAATTTGGGAAATAATTAGAATTTTAACATATGTAGTTGATTTCCTGTTCCCATTTAGCTCATGCTGTAAAGCCATGATTACAATAATGTAGTATCCATACAGCCTGCTCCCATTTGAATCCTTAACCTTCGCCCAATCTATTTTGAAATAGATTTGCACTAATGTGCAGTCCTTGAATCCCTGAACTGGTAGATATAAATATGCCTGCATAAAATTTGCTGGCCTGACTGACAAGCCTTATTCTGCCTCAGCAACAAGCACATCAAGTTGTGCTCTCATTACAGTTTTAATGAGAGGGATGAGTTGGGGAAAGTGATGGGTGCATTCCTTTGATTTTGCTTCTGCTCCCATGAAATCTCACATACTGGCAGAAATAATAACCTCTCTAATATAGATCAGAAATGGAGGAAGAGATACATTTTGATAGATGATTAGATCTCTCCATGCAATCTGAAAAGAGGCTTTCTGCACTGGAAAAAACTCCTTCAGTCCTCATAGATATTAATAAAGGTATATAACAGGTAGTCCTCATCATGACCATAATTGAGCCCAAAATTTCTGTTAAGACATTCGTTAAGTGAATTTTGCCCCATTTTATCATCTTTCTTGCATCTTTCTGCATTCTTAAGTGAATCACTGCAGTTGGTAAGTTAGTAACCCAGTTAAGTGAATCTGGCTTGGCCATTGACTTTGCTTGTCAGAAGGTCGCAAAAGGTCTTTGGTTGTCAGAAGGTCGCAAAAGGTCTTTCAAAATGATCTTTGGACACAGCAACTGTCATAAATATGAACCAGTTGCCAAGCATCTGAATTTTGATCACATGATCATGGGGATGTTGGAAAGGTTGTAACTGAAAAATGGTCATAAGTCACTTTTTTCAATGCTGTTGTAACTTTGGTCGCTAAATGAATTGTTGTAAGTCGAGGACTACCTGTGCCTGTTGCAAAAAAATAAAAATCTGCCTTTGCCTTATTATGATATTCTACCAATGAATGGACTGTGGTGAGTTTGATTACCCAATATTTCCCACAACCTAAATCAACAAATTTAGGACCCCCATATTTTAAACTGTATATATAATATGAGACATTGGATGTTTTGCTCCATACTTCACGGCTTACAGTGGAACTATTCTATAGGTAAAATAGAAACTATTTTATAGATCCTCTGAAAGAAGATCACAAGCCTGTCACACATAAATATAACCATAATGTTAGTGTTCTAGCATTACATGAACATTCTACAATCTACATTAAGGCACCTGTCCTATCTTTCTTGTTACTGAACCAGATTTTTTTTTAAAAAATTCCACAAGACATAAATAATGAATCATGTCCATATTGTTGCTAAGAAAATTATTTGGGTATCTCCATGTAGTTATCAGCTGAATTCAAACCAAAGTCTTACCAGACGTAGGGCTGAGAGCTAAATAACATTAAGTAGAGGACCACAGTGGCATCACCCCATCTCATTCCCACTAGAAGTCATCATGATTCTGCTCCAGTGGTGAAATCCAATTTTTTTTACTACCAGTTCTGTGGGCGTGGCTTGGTGGGCGTGGTGTGGTGTGGCTTGGTGGGCGTGGCAGGGGAAGGTTACTGCAAAATCTCCATTCCCACCCCACTCCAGGGGAAGGATACTGCAAAATCTCCATTCCCACCCCACCGGTTTTGCCGGTTCTCCAAACTACTCAAAATTTCCGCTACCGGTTCTCCAGAACCTGTCAGAACCTGCTGGATTTCACCCGTTCTGCTCTGTTGTTCCCATACCTGGACCTGATACCTGAAAGGGTCCAGATAATCTACCTATAACACGACCCTCTGAAGCTGAAGCGTAACTACCTTAACAACCTTTTCTAAAAAGTTGGAGATAGAATGAAAATTGTCCAACACACTTGCTCCATTGATGGCTTCTTGAGAAAGGAGACTACCACATCTCTCAAGGATAAATGCACCACTGCCTGGACTCAGCTACACATCATTATCCAGGAAGATTAACTAACCAGGAGGTATATGGAGCTAATATACAGGGGATGAGCTAACAGCACTGAGAACCCTATCTACTAAACAAAATCACACTTATTCCAGGTAACAGAGCCAGAGTGTCCTTCTATCAACTTTACAGGATCTTCCAGGGAGCCTGAACAGCCCTGCTGGTGCATATCTGGCTCTGTTCTTCCAAGGAGGGACCAAGTCATTTTGAACAGTCACCAGCCAACAATCTGAATATGCTATATGGGTAGAAAAATAACTATGTTTTGTTGCCATTTATCACCATAAGGTGGCCCTTATGGGTAAGATTTAAAAAAAAAGATAATTTTCCTTTAAAGAAACTTAAAACCTCCCTAGAATAGTTTAAGTACAATATTCTATAATCTATTTTATTCTCCAATATTGGTGCTTGACACTGAAAAGTTTACTGCCATTCATGCTGAGTAAACTATAAATAAGCCAGTTTGAAAGGAAAACTGCCATGGAGAATAGTACTATTACAACAATGCCAAAATTCCAAAGAGTTCTGTGATATCTTAAGGGAAATTAATTATGAAATAAGTTTTCTTGAGTGAAGTTTGCTTTGATACATGAAACTGCCCATAAAATGTAATTGCATTTTTGTAGTTGAGGATTAAACCTGTCAATAACAAAAACCTAAGAAGGACACCAACGAACCTGGAGCCATCCTACCATTCCAGATCTATTCACAGGTACTATTTATTCCGGCTAACTGAAGAGCTTCCATTATAGTGTCTACAAAATTTTCTCACTCTAACATACATCACTTTGACTTCAAAAAGAGAACACAAAGAAACAACACTTGGCTATCTTGATGTTGTGAATCTGCTAACACAATAAGCTCCACCCTCACTTCTCTAGAAAAAAAAATGCAAAAAAATCCAATTAGTTTTCTTTCTTCACTATCAACTGACTATCACCTTTGCAGGATCTTTCTTCACTGTCTGCAACTTGATTTTTTTTTCACTGCAGTTTCTTTCACTGAGTTGGCCTTTTGCCTAGGTGAAGCAGCTACAATCTATTACATCGTTAATGCTTTAGAAATTAGCAGAATGTTTCTCAATCTTATAGCAACTTTAAGATGTCTGGAATTCAACTGCCAGAATTCCCCAGCCAGCAATGCTGGCTGAAGAATTCTGGCAGTTGAAGACGAAAACACTGGATTAGCATAAGAAAACGTAGAAAAATACATTTATATATGTTAATGAAAGTCAACCGTCCTGAGGTACAGCAGGGCACACATCTTAGTTATCATTACACACATTTGCATGCGGAAGTCCCCAGGGCTCAAACTCCGGCATTGCCAGACACACTTTGAAGCAGCCACGGAGTTACACTAAAGAATATACCACGACTGCGTTCACCTGATATACTTATTTCTGATTAAGTTAATCACAGCGTATGGAGTTAAACCACTTTTCTGGTTTCCTCTGTTACTACTTGTAACAGTACAGCCTGGTTTTGTACAAACCCAACAAACATGCACAGATCCTCTTCCCCTTTCAATTCGGAGTTCTCCCCAAAACTTAACCAAGGAGCATTTCCCATCCTCAGCCATTGTCTATGGAGACTGTCTACTGTCGACCTCACCCCACTCCTAAGAGGTCTGTAAGGGGCGTGCATAAGCGCACCAGCGTGCCTACCGTCCCTGTCCTACTGTCCTATTGTCCTCATCTATCTGTATTCACTTTGATTATGTTTATGTTTATACCTATACCTGCTATCTTGTACATGTTTGACAAACAAACAAACAAATAAAATAAATAGATTCTCAAGTCATCCAGGTCATGGTTGTGCTTTTTCCAAGAGGCAGCTGGAAAAAAATTTCTTTGAAGACGTTTCTCTTCTCATCCAAGAAGCTTCTTCAGCTTCTTTACGTCTTCAAAGAAAAACCAGAGAGTCCAGTTGCCTCTTGAGAAAAAAAAAACACCTTTGGGACATCCTCAGCCATTGTTACAACCCTGCAGACAGTTTAGATTCTACCATTAAAGTTTAGAAATAAGCCTTCCATCCTGCAAAGCGCGGCCGATATCAGGACCGCTGTTCTTCCTGGGCTTGAAGTTACTACGGAATAACTCTTTGCCAAAAAAAAGGGGGGGGCGGCGGAAAGGGACTCCTAAGGCGGCCCCGTCTCCCTCGCCGACACCGCGGGCTCCCCCCTCCCTTAAGAAAAGACCATCTTCGCAACTCGGTCATTTTTGCAAGCGGGCGGGACTTCGCAGGCGGTTCTGCAGGAGGAGAACGGAGGGGAAACCCGCCTTGGCCAAAGCAGGCAGGAAAAGCCGAATTTCAAGTCGCTGCGGGGAAACCGCGGCGGGAGCGCAGCGAGGGCTGCTGCCCGCTGAGTCAGGCCGCGGTATCGGACGCCTGGCCCCCGCGCGCCTCAGTACCTCAGTCCCCGACGGGCGCCCGCCAGGCCTGTCAGCCCCCAGCAGAGACAGCGACGCGCTCCAGCCAACCCCGGCTTTGCTCCGCCCCCTTCGCCCTCGGCGTGACTGAGCCGAGCCAGCGCTTTTTTTTTTAAGACGCGCGCATGCGCGGTGAGGGCCGGGGCCGACGGAGCGGGCGGATCCCGACGGGACCCGGTGACGTGTCTTGCGTTACAGCTGCCCGGCCCGGCGCGGCTCTTTGCCGGCCTGGGTTTGGCGTGTCGGGTGAGGGGGGGGGGTGGAGAGAAGAAAGGGCGACGGCGAGAAAGGCGGAGGTGTCACCGGAAGGCGCCTGTTAAATACCTCGGCTGCCCGCCGCTTTGGAAGGGGGAAGCCCGCCGGCCCGCCCTGAGCCATGTTCAACGTCGAGAGTCTGGAACGGGCCGAGCTCGGGGAGAGCTTGCTCACTTGGGTGAGTGACGGAAGGCCCCGGGCTGAGCAACGCCTATGCTGTCGCCGGCAGCCTCCGCCGCCCCGGCTCGGCCTTGCGTGCCTTTTCCTTGTCACCGCCGCGAGCCGGTCTCCGAAGTAGCGGGGCGTAGTTAGTCTTCTGAAGTTGTGCTTTTTAATTTTGGCCTGAACGTGAGAAGCGGGAATGTTAGGGTTGGCCCGAGAATCGGGGTGGGTGGGCTGCAGATGGCTCTGAGTGAAGGTCTTACCAGGGGCCGGTGGGGCTGCAATCGCGGGCGAAAGGCTCCACGCAGCTTTCTTTTTGTTCTTGGCGGAGGCAGGGGTGCTGCTTTTTACCGGGGCTGAGTTAAAATAGCTGTCCTTTCATCCCTTCAAAAGCATCCCCCCCCCCGCCTTCCTTGAAATGCATTTCACGTCTTTCAAATGCTGTAGGGACTTTCTTCCTCCGTTGTTGGTAAAAAGTTGACTGTTTGGGCTGGTTCGTTGCTGTACAATCCTGGAAAGAAAGGGCAGAGATAGCAATAGCACTTAGACTTATATACCGCTTCACAGTGCTTTACAGCCCTCTCTAAGCGGTTTACAGTGTCAGCCTATTGCCACCCCCAACAATCTGGGTCCTCCTTTTATTTTATAAATAGTGTTTATATCTTATGATTTATTGTGAATGTATTTTATGATGACTATGATCATGATTTATCACTTGCTGCTTGTATGTACACGGAGAGCTTTTTATGCACTGGAGACAAATTCCTTGTGTGTCCAATCACACTTGGCCGATAAATAATTCTATTATATTCTATTTACCGGTGTTGGAAGAATGGAAGGCTGAGTTAACCTTGAGATACTTATTATTTAAGACTCGTTGCTCTTTGGGTACAGGGTGGTTAATATTTTTATGCCTCCGGAGATTATTTAGAATCTTTGCAATAGTGGCGAATATCTGTATTCGAAATATTATTTAGAATCTGTCCAGCCAAGAATATTAAAATGTTATCTAGTTTGGTATATCCATGCTTAGTTTGCTGTCTCTGTACTCTGTTACCACATCCTGTTGTGATTGCATTCTGAATTGGTCTCCTGCATTCCTTTCATGTAGGGCATGCATAAGTATTTCTAGTGGGAGAGAGGAGTTATTTCTACAGGACTGCTTGTTTGTTGATGTACAAAGATGCAGTTTTATATTGAAGATGTATTGGGTGTTTCTCTCTATGTTGTAAGGTACCATGGAGAGAGAAGATGAGTCCCAACATGCATAGTATTTCAGGGTTGTATCCAAACCAGTCTGTGCGCATTCAGCTAGGTAGGTGTGTGGGCATTTAAAATGTTTACATTCTTGCCATACATAAATCCATATTAAAAACACAGTTATTCGTGATTGTCCTAATCCTCCCAAAAGAAGTGTTAGGGATCGTTCATAAAGAAAATATTCTATTACAAGTGAGATTGCATAAGTTACTGCCATTTGCAAATCTATCTTAAAAGGTTAAATCATGACAACTGGACAAAAGTTTATTAAAAGCTGAGATGTTTCATTACTCATCCAAGTAACTTCTTCAGTCAAAATGAAAATTTGGGTAGGCAGAGAATCAGTCGTTGGAAAGAACCAACCCTTGCCATACAGACTGCAGGGAGTTTCTTCCCAAAATGAAAAACTTCAATAAATTTTGGTCCAGTTGCCATGATTTAACCTTTTAAGATACTTTTGGCCTGGATGATTGAATCTATCTTCAGATTTCATCTAGACTTTAAATAAAAATTTACACATGAACAACAGAGAGGGCAGGTGAGGAGGAATGAAAGTAATATACTGTGATGTTGCAAGCCCCATTTCTTTTGTACGTGTACATATATGAAAGAGGAGAGCTTGCATTCCAACCACATGATGCTGCATTCATTATGTTGACAAAAGCATCAAATGCTTCTGGAAGTGGACAATTCAGTATCGAAGCATTATTGATTTAAAATATTCCTAGAAATGTCTTTTCCTGGATTCTATCATTAATTACTATCAGTAAGTACTCTATTTCATGGGGCATGAAACATTACTAATTATTTTATAATTAATTATATGAAGTTATAGACATTGGGGCAGCATTTCTCAAAGTGCAGTCTGACAATCCCTCGGATCCTCGAGACCACCTTAAGGATCTGCAAGATCAACAACTATGTTGAAAAATGATGTAGTAAAAATCCCATCAAACAATTGTGAAAAGCGGTAGAAGCAGCAAATGTATCAATGTTAATTTTTAATACAGTAAATATAGATAAACATCATAACCCATACAAACAAAGGTTTTTTAGAACCCACCACAATTCTTAAAAGTGGAGAATGGTCTGGAGAGAAAAAATGTTTATAAAACATTGATTTAGGGTATATTTTGGAGTATAATTCACTAAATTATTTTAGAATTCCTCCAATGACTGTTGTTAGATTTTATTGGAAAATAAATTAGTAATAATTTTATTGGTAAATAAAGGAGACTGAAAACTGCTTTCTTAAGTGCTTACTTATGTGACTGTGCTGCTGCCAGGTGTAGTCTCCGGGATTAATCTTCAAGGGCAGCCCCATGTAGAGCACATTGCAGTAATCTAATTAAGAGATGATCAAGTGTCACTGTCGGAAAGGCCTCATGATTGAGGCAAGGGTGCAACTAGTGCACAGAATGAACCAGTGTAAATGCCCTCCTGGTCACTACTGCCACCAACTGTAAGCCATAGCTGCAATGCCAGAAGGACCCCCAAGTTGCACACCAGTCTTAACATCCACAACCCAGGGGATCCAAACAGCCACAGCCAATCAATTTTGTAGAACCGAGCCAAAGTCTGTTCTGTCCTGTCCTGTCTAGACCTGAACAGCTTCCAGACTCTGCGTCAATATACTGATAGCTTCAACTGTGCTGCTCAGGATAAAGATGTAATGTTGGGTTTCATCAGCATAGGAATGATCACCTTGAACTAGCAGATGAACTCACCCAATGGTTTCATGTAGATGTTGAACAGGAGAGAGTAGTAGAGGGTCGAGTCCTGACATACCCTACATGTGAGGGTCCAAGCACATGATCTCTCCCCCCACTGCAAATACCAACTGGAAATGGCTGCTAAGGAAGGAGGTGAATCCCTGAAGCATTGTACCTCCCATTGCTAACTCCCGCAGCTGGACTAGAATGAGTCAACAGTATTCAGTACTGAAAACAGAGAGATCAAGGAATACCATGTAGATGGAAGCTCCATCCCCATCCCAGTATTTTGAGGCCTACTCTGAAAGTCAGCCTTTGTAGGAAAAATATCAGCTGTCTGTCTTATGGGCCACTATTTTTTTCCCTTTCTTAAAACCCAAAAGCAGTGTAATTTTTGAGAAGAAAAAGTGAAGCTCGTAATCATTAATTAAACCTGCTTATAACTTAATTAAAATAAAATGTTACTATTTTGTAGATATGATGAAAATAGTACTAAACTTTTTTATACTACTTTATATAGTGAGAACCAACTGTTATCAAATTTCTTATGGTTCCTCTGAAGAGCTTAATTCAGACACCAAAACACTAGCGTTAAATATATTCCACAGGCTCCACAATAGTTTTAACCATTATTGTGAATGGACCCTTTGGTGATTCAGGTTTGGAAAAATGTAATGTAAATTCTGCACTGAAGCCAAGCCCTCAAATAAATCAGATTTTCAAGTACTTCCATATAATAGCCTAGAGAGTTGTCATATGTAGAATCAATTAATTATTTTGACTGGTTTTGATATTGCATATAGGCTTGCTAATCTGAAATAATGTACAGGGTTATTCAAAAAGAATGAACTGATTTCATGACACAATATTTTATTAAGGAAAAGTAATACAAAACTCCAGCCAAGTCACAAGTATTCTACTCACAATCAACTTTTATTTCCTGTCTTACAAGTGTTCAATGTGGCCACCACCTGCAGCACGGGCAACATCAATGCGATAAAAGAATTCCTCCCAGGCGCGTATCAGCATATCACAATCCACTGAGTTGATCGCTGTTGTTATTCGATGTTTAAGGTCATCGAGGTGAGTGGGTAGCAGTGGAACATAAACGTGATCTTTTACATATCCCCACAAGAAAATATCACACATGGTTAGGTCTGGGGATCTCGCAGGCCAAGCACAAAGAGCAAGGTCTTGGGCCCCCTTCCGACCAATCCATCGCTGGGGCACTGTTTCATTTAAAAAAGCTCGAACCATCCGGTGCCAATGGGGCCATCTTGTTGAAAAATGAAGTCACGCGAATCTGCTTGCAGTGAAGTGAAGAGCCAGTTTTGGAGTATATCGAGATAGGTTTCTCAAATCGCCTTCGAAAAGCACGCTGCACCTTGACAACTGAATTTGTTTTCGCGAACTCGAGAACACAGAACGCCTTTTCCTGAGGACTCGCCATTCCGAGGGTAAACAAACAACTGAACGTTGCCGGAAGAACGACGCGACTACATCGCCCCTGTGGCAGCCATTCAAAATTTAGATAACTCCTCTTTCAAATGGTCACTGGCTCATTACATGACGATGCTTGAGAACTGAAGCAATGCGTCATGAAATCGGTTCATTCTTTTTGAATAACCCTGTATAATAGGTAACTATCACAAATTTTCAGGCAATATTGTTATAATGTATCATTATTTGACCCAGAATTGAAGTCTTACATATTTGGGCACTGTAACAAATATAACTGTAGCACAATGTTTGGAAAATATTTTCAGATTTCTCTTATGTGTATTAATTTTAACTGTAGAAATTGTATTGTGTTTAAAAACATATCCAAGATAGGATAGAAATTAAAATATGGAAGAATTTCATACTGATTGAATATATATTTATATTTATATTTATATTCATACTAATGAATATAAAAAATAATTTATAGTAGCATACAGTACATAATATAGAAAATAACACAGTGCAGAAATAATTTGCTGGTAGCAATTAAAATTCACAAAAAAGGTCTGATCAACGTATTTCCTAACTTGAGCTATCTTTGTCATAGTCTTTAATTCTCAAATATTGTTCAGGACTGAGTAGTTCAAAATATTTTTTTTAATTATTTTACTACTTGTGTTTGGCATTATGGCCTGGCAGCCAAAGAAGCAGATACACAGAGTTAATATTATCTGCAACTTTTTGTGCATTCTTTTTCATACAGTAGTACTTTGGTAGTGAAATAGTAGGTTTTGAAAGTTGACTTTTAGCATAGTAACAGTCTAAAAGAGCCATTTGTGTGTCACAGTTACAAGAAACAGAAGCCCAATTCAGATGTAATAAAAAAATTCTAGTACATCATGGTTTATTGCAGGGGTTTTCAAACTGTTCTGTGGAACTCTAGTAACTTGGATTCTGTAGAATCCTAGGGAACATGTCAGGGTTCTGGGAAAGACTAAAGGTAAAAAAAAAATATACTTCATTTACTGGAATGGATCCTGTTTTCTGTCTCTTAGAGTTTTGCCTTTTCATCAAGTGTTCTAAGATTTTTTTTAAAGGAACAGATTCCATAGTCTGAAAAAGCTTGAAAACTCCCGGTTTATTGGATTGAGAATGGATCCTGTACACTCTCTTTTTTCTGTTTTAATTTGGGAATTCTATGTGTCATTGACCAAACTAGGAAATGCACTGAGTAAGTTTTGAACTTTTGAGTTTTTTTAGTTCAGATTCCACAAGAAATTTGTATTTATTGTGCTGAGGAAGTAGAGAGACTACATAAGAGGTAGAATGAGGAGGAAAGAAGTATAAACCATTCAAGTCATTTCTGATCAGATAAAACATGTCTTAAGGTAAAGGTTCCCCTCGCACAGCGGTGGGTTGCTCCTGGTTCGGCCCGGTTCGGCGAACCAGTAGCGGTGGTGGTGGGAGGCTCCGCCTACCCACCCGGAACGCTTCTGCGCATGCGCAGAAGCATCAAGCGCGAGCGCGCGAACTGGTAGCGACAGGATTTAGAACCCACTACTGCCCTTGCACATATATGCTAGTCGTTCCCGGGGGGGTGCTCATCTCCATTTCAAAGCCGAAGAGCCAGTGCTGTCCGAAGATGTCTCCGTGGTCATGTGGCTGGCATGACTAAACACCAAAGGTGCATGGAACGTTGTTACCTTCCCACCAAAGGTGGTCCCTATTTTTCTACTTGCATTTTTTACTTGCTTTCGAACTGCTAGGTTGGCAGAAGCTGGGACAAGTAACGGGAGCTCACCCCATTATTTTTTTAAATTTTTTTTATATTATTATTATTATTATTATTATTATTATTATTATTATTATTATCATTATCATTATCATCATCAACATCATCATCTTCATTTTCATTATTATCATTATCATTATTATTATTAACATGTCTTATTGCACTACAAATATGATGTCTGAAAGGCTTTGCTGTACCTGTTCATGTTGGCACTATTGGTTTTGTGGAAAATGTTAGTATATAAATAATGAACGATATTATTTCCTTTGATTTTAAGGCAGCTAATAGCAATAAAATTAATAAATAAAATATTGCTAAGTTCAAGTAGTATGCAGCAACAAAAGAACCTCTATTGCATTTTGTAATAGTTTTGCTCGATTGTGATAGTTACAATAAAAAATAACTTCAGAATTTTTATTCCAAAGGATTATAATTAATTACAGGAGGATTATTCTGCAAAATTACCAAAGCTTATTTAGATTAAGAGACTCCTAAGCTAAGTTTGAGTCATGGAACAGAAATTACATGATGCAGTTTTTCTGGCAATTTTACAGACGTGCTTTGTCATTTACTTTCTTCTAAGAGTTTTTTTTTTTCATTTGATTTACCAATCTAACGTACAACCATGGGGTTCAGAAGTAATTCTGCCATCCGTTAATAAGCAGGGCTGATCTTGTTTACAATTTGACATGTACCAAAGTCAGCTACGTGCTACAAAATATATTAAACCTGTAGTTGAGATGTTCAGAAAACTTCTCATGTCCACCCAAGTGTCCTAACCTGTTTGTGAACATTGCAAAAACTGGTTAGAGTGGATTAAATGGGCAGTAGGACAACGGGCTTGTTCAGTTTAAACATTTCCAAATAAAACCATTTAGCATTTAAGTGAACATAAGCAGGCTAAAAATGTTTCTCCTTTTTTCAGGGAGTTAACTTCCTGGTTTTTTTTTAAAAAGGATTTTGATTGAATATTTTTGGTCTCCGGGGGTGGAAAATCTCAATATGGAAACTTTGCCTTTTAAGTAAATTTGCAAAAATATCACTGTTTATACTTTTATGTGCCATTATACAAGGATATTCCTGTTTCTATTAAAAGAAGTTATTTTCAGTGGTATGTGCTGAGAACAATTGTGTATGTCAAGTATATTCAAATTTTCAGAAAGATCTCCTGTTTAATTAAGTACCACATGCAGGTTGTGTCAGCATTTCTTCACTTAAGAATTCCTTGAAACATACAATTAGACTAGGGCTGTCTAAATGTTTTCATGCGATTGTATATAGCAGTGATGGCGAACCTTTTTGCCGTCATGTGCCAAAAGTGTGGGGGGTTGCGCATGTGCGTGCCCACACCCATAATGCAATGCACCACGCCTCCCACACATGCACACATGACCCCCTCCCCCATGCATGCGTGTGCGACACCCCCCATCGCGCATGTGCACGCCCCCCCGCCCTGTTTTGGGCCTGGAAAGCCGCCTGCACCAACCTGGAACCCAAAACACGGCGGGCAGCTAGTTCCGGCCAGTCGCTCCCCTGCGCCTGCCTGCCTGGCTGCCGCGGTCAGGAAAGGCCCCGAAGCTGCGCTGCCCGGGATCCACGTTGGAGGCTATTTGCGCCAGCAAAGCGGAGCTGCCTCTTTGCTTCTCCTCCTCCCAGCCTCGCTGTCAAACCTTGGAGTTTGCAGGTCGTGTATCGGCATTGTAGGGTCACCTCTCCTGCGTCCATCACCGGCCAAGGCGGGGTGGAGCCGAGCGGTTCCTTCAGGCAATGACCCGCCTTGATATTTCCGGCTGAAGGAACCACTCAGCTCCACCCCGCCTTGGCTGGTGATGGACGCGGGAGACGTGGCCCTACAATGCCGACACACGACCTGCCTCCGCCAGTCCAGCTGCCTTCCTCCAACTTTCTCCTGAGACCCTTTGCACGGGAAGGCAGATCTAGGGAGGAAAGGAGGGGTTGGTTTGTGACACACACCTGCACATATAAAAAGGTTCTTAAATGTTTGTGAGCTCTTAGGAATTTTCAATATTTCTGCATAAATGTAATCTAACATTATCTGTTTTCTACACAAGGAAGCCTGCCAACATCCCCGGAATTTTCTCTAAAGAGGAATGAGCTAAAATTCCTCAAAGATAATGTGCAGGACTGATCAACAGTTATCAGAAACATAGCAGATATTGCTACCCAAGGGGGATACATATCAATTACCGGTACTTGAAAGCAAAGATTTATATACATTTGCTGGACATAAGTACATAGCTTTGGATAATTTTCCTCAATGAATAAATGAACAAGTATAATATTTTTGACATTGTGCTCTCTTTATCTACTTTTAGGACTTGTGTGGAGAACAAATAGTGTTCTGGGTCATATTTATGTAGAAATATTGAACATTCAGAATGTTAACTTTTAAACACCACTGTACATCTTACCAAGTTTATACCCCCTACAGCTTATGTGTTGGAATTCCATTTAGTGGATGTATGTTGATTTTATCATAACACGAGTTCACTATTTTTCCCAATTCTGCATCAAACTTCTTCTCAACTTGATTATTTCTCTAGTCTCTTGAACTTTAGTCAACCGGATAGATACCGTAGTTGTAAGATAAGCCTAGCAGCTCTTTGTACAACTTTGTAGCTTTGTACAACTTCTGAAATCTCTTGATGTATTGGTGTAATGCTTTTGAGATAGCTTGACTAAATATAACTTTCTTTCTCTTCAGATCCAGACATTTAATGTTGAAGCACCATGCCAGACTGTAGAAGATTTAACAAATGGAGTTGTGATGGCTCAAGTACTTCAAAAGATGTAAGATGATTTTTTTTGTAAATAAATGGTTTATTCATATTCAGTTTTCTGCATCAGAAAAACAGTGTCAGTTTTCTACTTCATTTTATTACCTCCAGTTTTCTTACAATTGGGCAATGATTTTTTAAGACAATAAGAATTGAATTCATTTAATTAATGAACAAGCTAGTTAAGGTAAGACTTTTTTTAAGCACAGAAAATACAAATATGTAGATAAGAGAAATACTATTTAGGAAGAAATTTATACTAAGACCAAACTTTAATGAGACTGTTGTAAAAAAGATTAATATTTGCTGAATCATCATATTAATATGAAAGAAGGCTAGTCATTTCTACAAAAAATGTTTACATTTGGTTATCCAATGCAACATTTTCAGTTAATTCAGTGTTAAATAAATGATTGAAAATACTGACTTCTATCCAATGGAATAAATATGTGTCTTGTATAGTAGCTTCCATAGAAAAAAAGAGGAACCCCAAACCCATATTCTAAGATCGGAAATGCAAGAGGCGGAAAAAAATATGTATTAAACAATAAAAGTAGATCTGCATGTTCACTAAATTATGCTGTAAATAGAAAATGGCAAAACACTGCCAGTGAATGTTTGCTTAATAAAATATCTATATTGCTATTTTTCCAGAGTAGTATTTGTTATGACTTTATGTTGGAGACAGTGTAAAATACGCTTTCGTCTCTATTGCTGAAATAGACAGACAGACAGACAGACAGACAGATTCCACATATAGATTGACTAAATAAGGGGAGTGCATACAGCCGGGATGCACTCCGGGATTTCTATTTTTCCAAGCACATTCTACAGCTAGACATAAATGATACAATTGAAAGCATTCAACAAACAATGAATACATACTGACATCTTCTTGGTATTATTTGGCTTTCTCAGTTACCCAGCAGCACTAATGTCTCATGTTTCTTGGCCTTTTCTGAAACCAGCCTTGAACATCTGACATCTTTTCATGTAAGGCTCTAATCTGTGTTGGATGATCCTAACATTTAAAACTTTTACTTAACAGAAGATAAAAAGAGAGTAGCAAAGAAAATAATGGTCTGCACAGGTATGGCATAAAGTTGAAGAAAATAAACTTACATATTGAGAGAAACTAATCCATTAGACATATGTAACAGCATCACCTGCTGTTAGCTGATCCCAGAGATAGCTAGGAACTGCAGGAACAGTGAGAATAAAGAATATATTATTAGATTTTTTGTTCCTGAAATTGGATTATTTTGACTGACAGTTGTCTTTCTTCTGACCAGCAAACAGCAATACACTGGGAACTAGAGGTAAAACCACTAATTTAGCAATTATTATCAAAGTTCGCTTAAGTAGATGAGATGAGCAAGGAACTGGCAGATTATATATTTGAAAAGGGTTGTTTCCCAGGGCCCTGAGTTGAGGAAGGTAGAATATCGAGTTTTCTAAGCAATTCATAAGAGATTTTAAGTATGGCAAGTCAGGCGGAGCAGAGTTTGTTGTACATTGTTTATTATGTAGTATAATAGGTTAGCTCACTCATTGATGTTATTCCAACAACCATGATTGAAATAAATCATGGTTTAGCATATGTGAACCCAACCATTTCAATAAATACAATCTTAAGGTGACCAACCTTAATAAACTTTGTTATATCAAATTCTAGAGTGCATGATTATATTCATTAATGGAATATAGTCTTGTTCTACCTCTGCTAGTAATATTGATTAGAGGATCATGTGTTAAGGGAAGTTTCACTTCCTATCTTACAATTGGGGAAATGTGAGCACAATGAAATGTGTTTTTCCAAATATGCATTTAAATGCATGTGTTTGTGTGGAAACTGAATGTAATCACTTAAAAAGAATGTCTAGGGGAATGAGAATTCCAGTTTGTCCCATGCTTGTACAACTAACATTTCAACTTGTTAATCAAATAGTAGGATGAAACAGCTTTTGTAGGTGTAGAAAGGCATACCCAAAAAAAGTACTATATCAGCAATTCTTAAATTGTGTGCCAAGGCATAATGGTATAAATAGAATCCTTTGACCCATAAGAACCTAGGTACAGAAAAGATAGCTTGGACAGTTCTGCAGGAATAGCTAAACTGGTTTCCCCACTTTTAAGTCAGAGAAGTGACTTGTTCAAAAACAAGCTCTTGAGGTAGGGTGCATGAGTTTTTCTATATGCTAAAAGTAGACCTCAGGTGTGAGTAAAGGATGTTATTTTGTAAAAAGATGTGTCGTGTTAGGATAAATTATATAACAAGGAAATGAAATATACTATTAAATTATATAATAAGGAACTTGTTATATTTTACTTTCATCCAATTAATAATAACTCAGCAGTGGAAGTTTATTGATAACAATTCAAAAATAGTTTGCTAAAGTATGGTCAATTACTCTTCTTGAATAAATTACTGAAAAATTCAAATATTAAATTAACAGAGGGATGTATCACATTTTCTCATATCTGGAATTGTTATTTTATGTATGTGTATAAAATGTCAATTAAAAGTAATTGCTCTGGTTTTGGTGAACCATGATTTATGGGAAATTGTGAATTCTGATTTATGCTTTCGTTAAATATAAAATTTTGTAAATAATTTTCAAAGAGAATTACAGACAGTGCTTCTGGTGATTTATTATATGAATTCTACAAGTGCATAATAAATAGATTTTGATTGGAAATTTATACTCTGATATTATCAATTAAATGTTGAGGATAACTTGAATAGCTAGCTGTATAGGAATAGGATTATAGGTAGGACTTAAATAACTCTAAACCTGTGAATGATTTATATAATTTGCTACAGAAAAGAAAAATATTCTTAATTTATCAAATGTTTTGGAATGTAAAAAAGGTGGGATAATAATAAAATTAAACATTTATATTTAATGTGAATGTTTTGTGCTTCATGTGGTATGAAAATATTTTTAAGTCATTGCTATTCAAATTTCTGGAAACCGTTTCCAAATAATCTTGATTGCCATGGTATATATCATAAAAGGAGGAGCCGAGGTGGCGCAGTGGTTAGAGTGCAGTACTGCAGGCTACTTCAGCTGACTGTTCAGCAGTTCAGCGGTTCAAATCTCACCGGCTCAAGGTTGACTCAGCCTTCCATCCTTCTGAGGTGGGTAAAATGAGAACCCAGATTGTTGGGGGCAATATGCTGACTCTGTGAACCGCTTAGAGAGTGCTGTAAAGCACTGTAAAGCGGTATATAAGTCTAAGTGCTATTGCTATAGTGCTATAAAAGCCATTTTTTAAATATTTAAATTTTGTGTGTGTGCGCGCGCGCGTGTGTGTGTGTAGAGATTGAAAAAAAATACTTTTAACAAAATATTCTGCTTTTATTTTTTCAGAGATCCAACATATTTTGATGAAAATTGGCTAAATAGAATAAAAAGAGAAGTAGGAGACAATTGGAGATTGAAGGTATCTTTATTGCTTAATTATTACATTGGGTTTTTTTGGTCAACTTACCACAACTGTTTGTTTTGTTTTGTTTTGCATACAATTCTGCAGGATTCAAGTTAGGACTCTATTAAAAAACAGTAAAATGTCTATTCGATTTTAAGCATTATTAAATATTTAATAACTCTTATTGTCAATTATTTGAAGCTTCTAGTTTAAACCCATGCTACTTCGTGTCATGTATATAGCATTTTCTTACAGAAATAATTTTTCCTCGTGGGATTTTAACCCAGTTCATTCTGCTTTATCTAGTCTGGGTGGGACTATGGTATACTGATATCCAATTAAAATGAATAAGAAAAAATGAGATATAAGACATCAATTGTACTGAAGCAAGGATCTAAATGACTTCACATTGTCAGAGAGAGACTGTCCCAGTCAGGAGGTGGGGTCAAGCAGGGGAGCAGTCTGTCATTATTAAGTATACACAAGAGGGCAAGGTCCAAACCCCCACTTGATTGCCGTTGAACCTTATCTAGTCTTTCTCAGGGACAAACTGCCAGTCTGAGAAAATTGCTGTGAAATAGGCTTCAGCAATAAAGTAGCTAGTTTATAGTCTACACATGTGGGTCTGGTTGTTCATGCCTGACAGCATTGATAAACTCTCATTTAATTATGAAAAATCTGTATTTGCATACGTAAGGTATTAGTAGTTTTATTTATTAATCTCTCCCGGGGGTTTTGTATGGAGAAGAAAACTGCATAAAAGAAAGAAGGGCGATAATCAATATGACTCGCTCCCCCCATCAATAGTACTTATCGAGGCTTCTGATAACATAGTTGCCCCCATGTAGTACCATTATTTGAAAATTTCAAATGGAGCATATTTTCATATATTTTATTTATTTACATAATTTTTATGCTGCCCTATTCTACAAACTTACGGAATTGATTTTCAGAGGCATTTTGTTTCTTAAATAAATTTATTCTATTATCAACTGGCTTTTTCAAGCCTGGTGTCCCATGATAAAAACAAAATATTTACTTAGTTGGTTAACCATATTTGTTCATGAGAAGGTGGATAGGGATACCTTATCAAATAGAGCTTGTTTTATTCTGTCAGAAGACCCAATTTGAATTTGAAATAAACTGCCTTAAGTATAGAAGAAACATTAATGACAGGATATTTGTTGTTGACCAAGGTCTTTAGTATAGGTTGAAATGTTAAATTATTCCTTTTTATGTTTGCAGTACAGTTTTGCAGAAGGCAAAAGCCAAAAATTGCTTCCCACTGAAGTCTTTTTCAGTCTTACCTGCAGATGTGGAGGTAAAATGGGAGCTTCTCTCAAGTCCCAGACTCCTCTTGACTAGTGAAAATCATGCAATGGGAAGGGAGTGCTGCACATTTGCATTCAGTACTCTGTCTTTATTGATTTTAAAGTCTGAAAAGCTTTTGCTGAATCTTTGCTTAGTTGCTTCTTGGCAGATCTTTAGCCATAGCAGATCATTGTACACATAAATTACTTTTTTTGTTTAATCTGGTTTTGTGATGATTCATGATTGATTTAAAGTTCTTGATGGTTCTTGTTTCCATGTAATAACATTTAAGTCCTTCTGAGACACAAAATCAAATTCTGGGGAAAGTTAAGGTTCTCTTGTATCAGTAGGAAATTCTGAAATATTCGCTATCACATTTGACCATAGTCTTTCCATCAAATTAGGACATGCAAAATTATTAGCACTGCTAATGCATTTAAGTCTTCAGAAACTATATTTAATTAAGAGTCATTGTGAAACATGGCCCAAACATCAATAATTATATGTTTGAGACAAGCTGACACATTCTTCTTCAGCTGTACTAAACACCGTTCAGCATGTTATGAAACCAAATAGTGATCTTCGTGTGGCATTTTCTTACTAGATAGACATAGAATTATACAACAAATATTGCTGTTGGATGACCCAAAGACATTGAAGGCTACCTGAGAAGTGTTTATCCTTAGACTGTGTGTTGTTTTACTTCTTATTTACGCGTTTGTCTGTTTATTTTCTACAAGGAAGAATTTGCTGATTTTTTTTTCCAGGGCGGGAAGCCCCAGAGTAGAAGAGCAAAACATAATTGTTCATTACAAAGTTTGCTTGTTTGCTTACTTATTTATGGGATTTGCCCAGAGGTGGGTTCCTACCGGTTCCAACCAGTTCTTTAGAACCGTTCGTAAACTGGTGATGACGTCATGGAACCGGTTCTTTTGGTGTGTTCCGTGGGCGCCACATCTTGTATTTTGCTTCTGCGCATGCGCAGAAGCGAATTTTTGCTTCTGCACTTGCGCAAAAGCTATTTTTTGATTGCTGCCGGGGGGGTGCACACGGCGCAACCCTGAGCGAACCTGCAGCAAACGGATCCAAAACCCACCCCTGGATTTGCCTGTCACTTGAAACCAGGATTCTAGGTGGCTTGTAGAACTTACATATAAAACACAAAATGTCAATCTAAAAGCTAACTAAATAGTAATGGAATGAAGTCTTGATTTAAAGGATTTTGAAGAATGCAGTATTTGCAAGAATAATTAACATTACAGACCTAAGATATATGAATTGTAGTGAATCACATGCCCTCCAGGGAGCAACGAAAATATTATTTAATTTACCCGTATTTTTCAGAGTATAAGATGCACCTTTTTTTCCCCCTAAAAGAAGCTGAAAATTTGGGTGCGTCTTATA
This sequence comes from Thermophis baileyi, assembly GCA_003457575.1. Taxonomy (NCBI): domain Eukaryota; kingdom Metazoa; phylum Chordata; class Lepidosauria; order Squamata; family Dipsadidae; genus Thermophis; species Thermophis baileyi. The sequence continues at coordinate 984,302 of QLTV01004245.1, read as the reverse complement.
CTCCGAATGTAGCTTTTTCAAAGCTTTTTTTTCAGCCCTAATGAGGTGCTGACGATCTTCCTGGCTCTTCCCGGCTTGCAGGCTTTTTTCATTGCTACTCCCTCGAAGAACGTTTTTTCCAGTCCTAAGTCTTTGCAGGCTTTTTTCATTGCTACTCCCTCCAAAGAAGGTTTTTTCCAGCCCTAACCAGGGGATAAAATAATGTGCTGAAGCTGACCAGACTAAGGACGTTAGCCAGATGAATACCTTGTAGGCAGATTTCCCCCCCTATTTTCCTCCCCAAAAACTAAGGTGCGTCTTATACTCCGGTGCGTCTTATACTCTGAAAAATACGGTAAATTCTTCATTTCATTGTTTTCAATCCAATATCAGGGTGGAATTGGACTTCTTTTATTATTATTTGGGACTCAAGACCACATCCTAAGTTGGCACCATATTTTTCTTTGGTTTAGGTTAAAAAGAACTTGCTTGAAATCTTTCATGTTTATGCAGAAAGTTTGCTTCCTTCAGTTGCTAGATTGCTATTACAATACTGATTTCCCTTTCATTGGTCTTGACACTTTGCCAAAAATGTCATACTTTTTAGAAAAAATTGAGGAATTCATATGTAGGTTCTAGTTTATAATGAGAAATGTTTAAAAATTGGAAGCAAAGGGTACTAATATCTTAATATCTTGTTTTCAAATTATAAAAATCATAAACTTTCATGGATTTGTTCAGGATGGTCTGAAACATTTAAAAAATGGAACAAAGAAACCCTAAATGAAATCATCTTTTCGGGCACATCTAATAGCTTTCATGTGCCTAAAAATATGATGCTCCCCCAACCATCAGAAACAACTACTAATGTTGTAGTTGATGCTATTTTGGAAGTTTTGCTAATCCCAATAAATATATGATTTTGAATCTTTGCTTTTATATATTTTGTATTCATAGGAATATTCAAAATATTTTTTATTTGAATAATTATTATATAAAACATATGGGAATACTAATTTAGAGATTTAGAGATATAAACAATCACTATTATATGTGATGATTTTTTTGTATGCCTGTGACCAAACAGAATCTAGAAATCAGAAAAGTATGGAATCATAATTTTGTGATTTTTGGTATCTTTTTTGGCAAACCCCTCCACAAAACACACACAAAAAAACCCCTCTTCTGCTTTAAGTTATAATAAATTCTTATAAAGTTCAGTTTTAATTGTAATTTAGGATAATTCTTTTTTTTTTTAATAATTGTTTTTCTTTCACTCAAAGGTGAGCAATCTGAAGAAAATTTTGAAAGGAATTTTGGATTACAACCATGAAGTAAGAACTCTTATATGTAATATATTCCTTTCTTTGAGTATAATATGTAGATTAGTTTACTATAATTGTTTCAAAGATTTTAGATCTCTTTTTAAAAATACCTTGCCTACATTTAAAATATATAAAAAAGAGCATTTACTATTTTTTTAATAAATGCGCAACATGGTTTATTGCAGGCTTGCATGTTTTGAAAGCTGATGAATTCTTTGATACATACTTTATCAGTCTAATGAAGATGATCTTGAACACATTTAATAGAATTTTTGATATAAAGTAGTTGGATTGAGAAATATGGTAAATATATAACATGACAATTTTATTCTGTTCTGTCACCGGTCCTTAATTTTAATTGGCTAGAATGGCTACATATTTTTGTTGGTGAAATAAAATTTCCTGTCTCCTAAAAGAAATGTGAATTAAGTTTGATGCATCAAAAATTGTTTTTGTTGATCATTTTGTGTCATGGAAAAAAACCCCAGTGAAATTCTGAATCTTTCCATTGGGAAGCTTTTCACTTTGAATACTTACATACTCCATTCAGATTTCATAAAAAGAATGAGAGAATAAATATATCTTTGCACTCTCTGGTAAAATGTTTTAGTAAACCATTACTCTGATGTTTATTTTAGAGGGGAAACCCCTACTTATTAATTGTTCTAAATCAAAATGTCCCATGTTTACTACTTTTCATGGGTGTTGGAACTATTAACAATTCTTGGAGAGATGGTTCTAGAAGATCTTTTTTATCTTGATAGTATTTGTTTGAAAAAAAATATTTTAGTATTTATGTTAAAAGAGATTATTTGAATCAGGTTTACACCTAAAGAATGTTGCTTGTTTGAATTACAAGTAAAAGGATTTGGTGTTAGTGCCAACTCTTGTGCAATAGTGCTTAGTCCCCTTGTGGAAATGTGTCTCAGCCAAACCTCTATACATTAGTGGGCCTGAATAAGCATTGTATACAATGAATAGTCAACAGCATGAAGCATCAGCTATGTAAAGATAAGTTAGCTTCTAGATTTGAGCCACTTAAGAACAACCCAACCATTTTGACTCCTCAGCTGGAGAGCTTGGCTAGATGTCTGGTATGGGGATAAAGATTTTATCAATAGGAGATAGATATGTCAGAGATACAGAAACAAAAAGGTTTCTATTAGTTGCTTAGCAAACTGGATTTGCAGAATTCAGGAAGGAATGATTTATGCATCTGGCTGGTAGTTACTCTACAGAATGAATAATACAATTTCCTCTCATTAGATTCCTAATCCTGCAATTCTGTTTACTTTGGCCCTGAAACCTGGAAATATGTTAATATATTTTTATCCTTGCACAGATTTTGGGGCAACAGATTAATGATTTTATCCTTCCTGATGTTAACTTGATTGGGGAGCATTCTGATGCAGCAGAGCTTGGAAGAATGCTTCAGCTTATTTTAGGCTGTGCTGTAAACTGTGAACAAAAACAAGGTTAGTTGGTATTTTATTAAAATGGTACATTATTCAAACTAGATACACAGCTTTTGTTTGTTTCATTAACACAGACGGCATTGGTCCCGTTCCCCCCCCCCCAGTTTCTTTGGTGAGTGTTAAGAAAATTGTCAATTAGTTTAATGTCTTCTATTTGACCTAGAATGAGTCAGTAGTGAGCCAACCTGAAAAAAAGGCATTGGTGCTTTAAGATTTGCATGGAAATCCTTAAAGCAGCAGCATCTTTTTGATCAGACTGCTGTAATGAGTACTTGAGAAGTGCTGTGCTTGCCTACATTCAAAGCACTTCTGAATCATTCAGTCATTGCAGATTGATTTTTCTGTGATTTCGACACTCGGCGACAAAAAGGTTAGCCATCACTGCCCTATACCATTTCAGACAAGTGGCTGTCCAGTCTCTTCTTAAAAGCCTCCAGTAATGGAACGCCCACAATTTCTGAAGGCAAGCCATTCCACTGGTTAATTGTTCTCACTGTTAGGAAATTTCTCCTTAGTTTTATGTTGCTTCTCTCCTTGATTAGTTTCCATCCATTGTTTCTTTTCTTGCCTTCTGGAGTTTTGGGAAATAGGTTGACCCCATTTTCTTTGTGGCAGCCCCTTAAATATTGGAACACTGCTATCATGTCACCCTTAGTCCTTTTTTTCACTAGACTAGACAAACCCAATTCCTACAACCGTTCTTCATATGTTTTAGCCTCTAGCTCCCTAATCATCTTTGTTGTCTCTTCTGCACTCTTTCCAGAGTCTCAACATCTTTTTATAATATGGTGACCAAAACTGGATGCAGTATTCTAAGTGTGGTCTTACTAAGGCTTTATAAAGTGGTATTAATACCTGACACGATCTTGATTCTATCCCTCCGTTAATGCAACCTAGGATTGTATTGATCTTTTTGGCTGCTGTTGCATACTGCTGACTCATATTTAAGTGATTATCCACTAGGACTCCAAGGTCCCTCTCAGTTACTGCTACTGAGCCTGGTTTCATTGCTTCATTGTTCGACTGTATTCCATATTCCTTTTACTGATTTCCACACAAATTACTGTCATGAAGCAGAAGTAAAATGCAGTAGCGGTATGGGATACATAATGATGATTAAAGAGTTGAAAGGGTCTCATAGTATATTGATTTGGTCTGTGCTATAGAAAATATTGCTGAATTGTATTCTGTTACTAACTCTATTTAATTGCTTACCAAAGCAGAAAGGTGAGATATAAGTCAAATATATGTATTAAATAAATAGTATTGCCTGCTACAATCTGGTACCTCCCCCCTCTTATATTTAGATGGTATTTCCTGGAATTAGTTTCCAAAAGGTATGCTGATTGGAAATTTTGGGAATTGCACTCTCGATGTAGCTGGAAGGCAGTGTATAGGTAGGAAAAGGTGTTAGGTGTTTATGTATCTCATATTTTCACATGAAACCAGAAAGTATTTTGTGTTCAGTTGAGCACTGTTTTCTATTAGGATCACCAAAATGAAAGAAAGGTAAATTTGTCACTTAACTGCTTACAGCTACATCTTTCAGTGAACTGAAGAATGTGCTGTAGAATAATTCATTTTGACAATATAGACATTTATATTTTGCTTCCCTCAGTTGTTCCTTTAAAACTGATTTTGCAACATGATACGGCCTGTGCTCAAGGCTAACTGGAACTTGTCCACACAGTCATGACCAGACTGTCACAACTGATAATTGCATAGCCAGCTACAATCAAGGTTTGATAAGTTTAGGAACAATTTTTATGAAATATTCAAAGGGGAAGGGGGTGGATTGGTTTTATATATCTGTGTTTTTAAAAGATGGAAAGATATGTCTGCAAAGCTTTTTAATTTTCTTTATTGTTTCTGCTGTGCCATTTTTTGTGGTCTTTAATTAAATAACACACCTATAATTATCTGTTAGGAGTGAAATGTATTAGACTTGCTTATAAGAGACTTCTTGACAGTTTCTTGACAATAATCGAGAGATTTATGTATTTTTGTTTATTTACTTTATATCTCACCTTTCTACTTGTTTGAATACTTAAAACAGCTAACAATAATTAAAATACAGAATACAAATATGAAAGAATATAAATTAAATGTAATGCTAAAAGCCCATTAAAAGAATTCATCTTGAGCCAAAATGAACTTGAATTTACTCAGGCATTCATCACTTGAAGTTTGCATTCTTCAATTCCTACGCATGGATTTGTATTAGTATTGTATCAGGGCTAGTAACATAGTTGCGGTAGATTCGGTAGAATATTCTCCATAGTGGGTGGAGCTAACCTCCAAGAGTGGGATGACACCGTCCCTTCAGCCAATGAGGACTGAGTCTGTCAAATTGTATATCTTCGTCCTCTTGCCTCATTATCCCCTCTTTGACTCAGTCCTCAGCCTGAAAGGACGTTCGTGTATTCTTGCTCCCATTCTGTGAGGAATTTCCACCTGTCTTCAATCCGTGAGTCTCCCCAGCTGACTGTCTCCATCTGTCACTGGGTCGAGGGCAGTCGTCGCTACGGCTTGAG
>QLTV01004245.1:915023-974497 GCA_003457575.1 Thermophis baileyi | reverse complement strand
GATAGCTCCACCCACTATGGAGACGGGGCGTTGGTCTTACCTGATACGCCTCTTCTCATAGGGTGGAGCTAACCCCCAATCCCGCCCTAGGTTTCTCTAGACTGACTCTGGACGTGATATGGTGACCTGCTGAACATTCTGGCCAGCAAATTGTAATCTTCTTGTTTGTGTTTTGACTTTGGGAGTTACACGACGAGTCTGTGCTTCGTTCTTCGTCAAAGAGGGATAATGAGGCAAGAGGACGAAGATATACAATTTGACAGACTCAGTCCTCATTGGCTGAAGGGACGGTGTCATCCCACTCTTGGAGGTTAGCTCCACCCTATGAGAAGAGGCGTATCAGGTAAGACCAACGCCCCTTCTCCCTATTTTTGCTTAAAATTAATCCCTTTGAAGAGTGTTTATTTTGTCACGCATACATTAAAAGAGAAAAAAATCACCCATACTAAATTTAAAAAAATGAACATTTTAGTATTGTTGGCATACTGGACTATATATCCTTCTGAATTTTCTAAGCATGAACGATTACATTTTAAACATGAATTATTACAACTGTTCTCTTACAGAGTATATTCAGACCATCATGATGATGGAGGAATCTGTTCAACATGTGGTCATGACAGCCATTCAGGAGGTAAGGAGTTAAAAGACACATATCTTCGTTAAATAGCGGAACCGGTTTCCAGAATTCATACTGTGTGAACCTTTAACAGTTCAGAAATATGATCAGATGGTAGATGAAATATTTTTAAACATAAATTAATGATATGCTCCACTTTGCTTTCATGTAGAATATTTACATTTCTGAAAGTTAATACTTGGTCCCCCTCTTACATTCCCTTTCCTATTAATTTCCACCAAACCTTTAAATAGGATATTTAGCAGTAGATATTTTAACGACTGAATTTCATTATTATTAATGAAATAGGGAAGACTCAATAACTTGGAAAATCTTTGTGAATTTTCCCGTGAGTAAATACCACTGAATTGATTGGGAGGTACTGGGTGGCTGACAAATGTATAACAACCAGCTCTGCTGGCTGCATTGCTGCTGTCATGTCTATGGAGATTCTCAGTCATCCAGGTCATGGTTGTCCCAAAGGTGATTTTTCAAGAGGCAACTGAAGAAAGTCCACTTGCCTCTTGAAAAAGCACCATTGGGACATGCTGTTCCCATGCTGTGCGACAAGCTGCCAAACAACTGATCAGAACGCTATCTATCGTGGCTTAGCTCTGCTCTCAAACTGACTCGCAAAATTTCCAAAAAAAAATTTTTTTTAAATGACTCTTGCAAACTGGTACAAGCTGGCTCATGTCCCTCCAAAATTACATGCATAGGGGAAAAAAAACATTTTATAGGTCTTTTCTGAACTTGGTTTTCTTCTTCTTGGATACATTTCATTACCAGACTATATAACATTATCAGTGCTCTGACATTGGCTTTGTTAATGGCTTGTATCAGTTTGAGCAGGATGAATTCATTGCTGCTTCTTGATGCCATGCTATTCTCTGGTGCTTGCTGGGGTGATTAGGTGCCCACTTCAGAGTTCTGACGATGTTACCTAGTCTGGTAATGAAATATCTGCAAGAAGGAAATCAAGTTCAGAAAACATCAATAGCCCAACAGTTCAACCCTGAGCTGTATATTTACATTTGTGGTTTTGTTTTATTTTTGTTTCTTGAATCCTGTAGTATGTGCAGTAGTAGTTAACCGTGTATTGGTTTTATTATTTCACTGGAATACAAATGTAGAGCGTGACCATGTTTCTGGTCATGTGTATCGAGTACAAACAAGTTTCTTGGTTGGTTTATACAGGACTTTTTTGGGGAGTGGGGATGAAGAGGTAGTATACTAAGTAAATCTCTAAGAACCAACCCGCACTAATGTGATAGCAGAGGATCAATAGCAAGGATTCAAAAGATGCTGGTGCAGTTGAGGCACTTGCTTCTCTGAAATTAATGAAAGTAGAAAAACAAGAGATTTTCAAGAGCAGAATATACTGCTACATATTCCAACAGCGTCGTCTTCCTTCCTTTTAGAATATCTGTTCGCAATTGCCATTCAGTAATATCACCACTTGAAATCCTTCCATTTGCAAATCAAGTTTCATTTATTGCTATTTTTTTTAAAGCTGGGGAATTAATTTTATTACTCTCCGATGTACCCTGTATCTTACTGAATACCAGCATATTTGATAATATCACAATATTTGTTTCTCTTCTGTGTGGCAACTTTAGTTTATAGTATAAGTATTTGTATACGTATATACTATAAGTATTTGTACATAGCAATAAGTTACAGAGTAGTAAAAAGATCCTGCAGTGATGTAGGAATTATTTTGTGCCTCAATAAATAAGGCATTAATTATAATAATTTTTAGTGAAGCAAAAAAAGAGGAACTAATCTCAAAAGAATTGGGGAAAACATTTGGGCATAGTCATCAGATCTTTTTGCTTTGGAATAAGGAAGGATATACTTAAAATATTTATTGTGACAAATTTGGATTCATTTTTTAAATAAAACAATATATGTTTTTTCACACCATTATTAAATAGTGGGTTATAATATAAACTTGGATAATTTTTGAGATACGAAAAATATGTATAGAGTAAGCATGTGTTTTTTAAAATTCATGTTGTTGGCATGAATAGTCTTATTTCATAGTTTATACTTGTAGTGTCCTCTGGTTAGTTTAAAATATATATCTTTCTAGCAATACAAGGCAAAAATCAAATCTTAAAAGTCTATGGAGATTCTCAGTCATCCAGGTCATGGTTGTCCCAAAGGTGCTTCAACATCTTCAAAGAAAAACCAGAAACTCCAGTTGCCTCTTGAAAAAAAGCACCTTTGGGTCAAATCTTAAAAGTTTTTCATATATTACTGACTTAATAATAAGTGAGATTGCTTCGGTATATCCTGATGTTATGATATGTATAGTTTTAATATTTTATAAGTTGAACATTGTACTGGAGTAGTAAGTGATTTTAAGTTGAAAATATAGAAATATTGTTTTCTATATATCCAGCCCAAGCATTTTTTAAACATTAAAAATAATGTTTCTAATTCTTATCTCTCTCCCTAAAATTAGCTATGTTGACCCAAACAGTAAAATGTAAATTGCTTTCTTGATTAAATAAGGACATACCCAACACCCATAATACAATACCTTGTATTTCAAATGCCCTTAATTCTTACACAGATACAAATGAGTCTTTTGCTTTTTCTAATCCAGTGTGATCTTATTGCAGTTGATGAGTAAAGAGTCTCCGGTCACTGCTGGAAATGATGGTTACGTTGATCTTGACCGTCAGGTATGTAACACCTACTGCTAGTTTTTCCTTCCATTAGTAGAGTTCAATTTGCATAATTTTGGAGCCACCCATCTATTTTGCTCTGTTTTTATCAATTTATTTCTTTAGTTTATTTGGAAAAGTGTAAAGCAGACAGCAAATTAGTTTCTTATTGGAACTGGTAAATTGTAGGAGTTGCAATTAACATCAATAAAGTAACATAATTATTCTGTTAGTATCATTGCCAAAAGGCAGCCTTGACACTGTTATGCCATATTTTGATTTTTTTTAATCTTATTACCAGAAATGAGGTCAAAGCAAAAGTCTGTTTATCAGGTCCAGTGTGAAATTTTGAAAGCTAATTAGAGGCAAAGCTGGAGATGCAAAAACATCTGATTTTATAAAACTGATACTACTGGCATTGAGTAAAAGAACCCAGTATTTTTTCATATTTTCTCTTTACATATAAAATCAAATTGTTAATTTCATTTGTAGAATTATTTTCTTTCTCTGCCATCTCAACAGTCAAACTGGCTTTATCTCAAAAATGCTATGACTCTTTTTAAACTAGCAGTCAGGTTCTTTGCCAATACATATCTTTAAAAAAATGGACTATTTTAGAGAAATGCTACTCATGTTATTAAATGCTGTACATTAATAAATTATTCAATATAATGCAACAATATAGTATTGAATATATTTGGGACAATGTTTCATGCCATTATTCTCAATAGGCAGAATTAAACTTTGAAAGAATTTGGAATTATGTTTAATGTTTTTCAAAAATAATTTACTTAATATGAGTGAATTATTTCCCAGCATTTGAGGGAACATCAAGCCTGCTTTGGATACACTATTTGTTCTTAAGTTGCCTTTATTTTACACAAGTAGTCCTCGACTTACAACTGTTTGTTTAGTGACCGTTCGAAATTACAACGGCACTGAAAAAAAATGACTCATGTTTATGATGGTTGCAGGGTCATGTGATCACATTTTGCAACCTCCTGACAAGCAAATTCAGTGGGGAAGCCAGATTCACTTAACAACTGCAGTGATTCACTTAACAAATCTGTTAAGAAAAGTCGTAAAATGGGGCAAACCTCACTTAACAAATTTCTCACTTAACAACATAAATTTGGGGCTCAATTGTCATCATAAGTTGAGGATTACTGTATGATACTTCTAAAGCCATATTAAAGAGTGTTTGGCTATTATAACAAATGCTTATGCAAGCTATTATTTTGTAGTAAACAGTTCATCAAAAACATTTTGTATTTCATTGAATTGGAATGGATAGCTACTTTGAATGCAGATATACAGTTGAGTCCCTTATTTCTTTACTTACAAATGAGCAAGAATCTGATAGAATAGACAGAAATGAGATGATTGGATCAAGTAATCTGACCTGGTAAGAGTTCTTCCTTAAAGAAGCCACCTTTCCTGGTTTACTGCTGATACAATAGCAATAGCAATAGCACTTAGACTTATATACCGCTTTACAGTGCTTTACAGCCCTCTCTAAGCGGTTCACAGAGTCAGCATATTGCCCCCAACAATCTGGGTCCTCATTTTACCCACCTCGGAAGGATGGAAGGCTGAGTCAACCTTGAGCCTGGTGAGATTTGAACCGCCGAACTGCAGCTAGCAGTCAGCTGAAGTAGCCTGCAGTACTGCACTCTAACCACTGCGCCACCTCGGATGTTTGTGATGTTGAACTGTTTACAACAAAATAATAGCTTGCATAAGCATTTGTTATAATAACCAAACACTCTGCAGATTTTATCTTTGTTTCTTGTGTTTCCTTTCCTGGTCCATGTAAGTACAGAAACGGTTGAAATCAACGCATTACTTCTTTAAGGGGAAAGTTTATAAGGCTTAAAGCATTATGTATAATACATTTTCTTACATTGAAAGTTTATAATGCCTAAATTTACCTGATGGATTACATACCATCAAGTCATTGTGGATGCTTAGTGACCACATAGATTTTCTCCAGGATGACATACCCCTAATCTGATGCCATCAATGTATATCCATCTCTGGTTGTCCTCCATTAGAGCTGCATCCAGAGATACATGATTGAAACTTAAGTACAATTATATTTTAATATTGTTGTTCCATGATTTGTATGACTTGGATGCTGTGGCTCCAAAGTTAATTAGTGTATGAATAGCAAAGTATATCTGGTAGAAACATATCTCCTAAGATGCAAGATTTTGCCATGCACACACAATAGAAAAATATTCTGGTAGGTTTTATCTCCATGAAGCAGAAAGCTTTGCAGATAATTTGTCAAAATAAATTAGGAGGGCATGGATAATTATTTTAAATACAGATAAATGAATTATTTGGATCCCTATCCTTTTTTATTATTTTTAATACCACTATTTTTAATAAATAAAAATATATTGTATTTAAAAACACAGTTGAAGAAAACAACGGAAGAATTAAATGAAGCCTTAGCAACCAAAGAAGAAATTGCTCAGAGATGCCATGAACTGGATATGCAAGTAGGCACAGAATTTTGCTATAATTTGCAGTGTTGCCTGAACAGGGGAAGGTAGTCTGTAGGCTTTCAGCTGCTTTTTTTATGAACCTACAGCCACTGTATAGTTTCCCATTCTGAGGTAGAAAGGATAATTTGTGCTCTGACATATGCTACACCTGGATTAGAAAACAAAGAAAACTTCCGCAGATCACCACCCCAAACAGGGAGAAACTGAACAACCCTGTCCACCTAATAACAGTGTTCCCACATTGTGTTTTTTGCCTTGCTCATTGTTACTCTATCAAAACACCCCAAATCCTTCCTATGAAAGTTGAAAGAGCTGGGTTGGTTCATAAGTGAACAGTCTGTAAGGTTGACTGAAATAATGAATACATTATTTTAAACAAACAAGCAGACTTCAAAAATCTTGTAGAACTACTTCTAGTAGTAGAACTCTGCCTTTATAGTGTCCTACGTAAGCCTCCCTACTTTCTTCCTGATTTCTGTTTCATAGCAAATCAAAATCTGTTTTATTCAAGTATACCCAGGGGTGGGTTTCAAAATTTTTAGCAAGGGGTTCTCTGCCCGGTTGCTGGGTGGGCGTGGCCATGGTGGGCATGGCCTAGTCGGCCTCCTGCACCAAGGTGAAGGGGGCATTTTTGCCCTCCCTGGGCTCCGGAGGCTTTCCTCGAGCCTCCGGGGGGGCGAAAACGGCCTCCCCAGGCTCCGGAGGCCCTCTGGAGGCGTTTCCGGCCTTCCCGAACTTGCGGTAGGCCCGTTTTTCACCCTCCTGAGCCTCCGTGTGTGCCCTGCACTTACCTGCATCCCAAACGGGCCGCGTGGGGACTCCTGGGAGGGGCGGGGTAGGCGGGGCCAGCCAGGAGTGGGATTTGGGAGTTCTCCGAACTGCACAGAATTTTAGCTAGAGATTCTCCCGAACCCCTGCGAACCCCTAGCAGCCCACCCTTGAGTATACCAATAAATTAGGGTTGGTCATAAAAAGAATCAGTGCATGAGGAGCAAATGTGTGATCCTGAGTCTTGTTTGTGTCAGAACCAATGGTACACAACATCATTATTGATAACGTAAAATCAATCAATCAATCAATCTTGTATCATTGAGTGTATACTGTTAAAAAAAGGGAAATTGACCTGAGAGAGCACTATATTTTATTGCTACAAATTCCTTCATCTTAATTTAGTGAATCAGATGAAGGTAGTCAGTTCAAATCATTGTTTTGAATAGCATTTTATACCTGGCAGTATGGACTTGAATGGACATAGATGTAGATTTATTGCCTTATTAAAAACCACAGAATATTTATATAATACTCTAACATTTTCAGAAAGAGACAATCTGTGTGGTTTAGTAGTTAAGGGCTGGACTAGGAGTAGGGAGGCTCAAGTTTTAATCTTTTTTTTTAGGAATGAATGACTTTGAGCGAGTCAGTGTCTTTCAATCCTAGATTGGGAAGTTGAAAAACATATATCTGCCAATTTGTACTGAACCAGCATAATACTGTATGACTTTCAGTGAAGAAGATTTAAATTGCATTTAATTGATCCTGAATGGTGATGGTGATGATGATTGTATTTTAGGGGAACTTCATATGATCTAATTCTTAAAATATCATTGCAAATCAATTTTTAGTTTTTCCAAATAAATCTTGCTGGTTTCATTAAAATATTAATCCCAAATTAACTATAGATAGAATTGTAATCTTGAGTTCATAATAGAAGTAATAATAGAAGAATCCTTCAAGGTATTTTACTTTCAGAAGAAGTTACATCCAAATTATTCTGGTTAAGCAGTAAAGTATAGGTGAGTGAGTATACGTGGGGATGGATAGAGAATATATCTACTCCACATGTATGCAAATACATGAGCCCCAGTTGTTAGTCCTAGAAGGAAGGACTGGTGAAGGATATTTCATGGTAACATATAGTTCTGATTCAAAGTGCTATACTGTTTTTTTCATAATATTACCAAAGTATGCTCTTGGTCAAGCATGGTGCATTTATTGTTGCATTTTGGTTACAGGTTGCCGCATTGCAGGAAGAGAAAAGTAGTTTGCTAGCAGAGAACCAGGTCTTAATGGAACGCTTAAATCAGTCTGATTCCATAGAAGACCCAAACAGTCCAGCAGGACGTAGACATCTACAGCTCCAGACACAGTTGGAACAACTCCAAGAGGAAACCTTCAGGTGAGAATTCCATAATAATGTGCTAGCCACTAAGAAATGCTCATTTCATTCTTATCTGCCATTAGAATGAAGAGTTTCTAATCAATTTAAAATTAATTTTATTATTAAACAAATCAGGATAAAACTATGGCTCTCTAAGCGGTTTACAGAGACAGCATATTGCCCCCAACAATCTGGGTCTTCATTTTACCAACCTTAGAAGGATGAAAGGCTGAGTCAACCTTGAGCCAGTCAGGATCGAACTCCTGGCAGAGTTAGCCTGCAATACTGCGTTGTAACCACTGCGCCACCACCGATCCTATACAATGATTTCAGGCAGATTACATAATCTTTATTATTGTGATCACCAGCCAACAATGTTTAGATAGTAAGATTCTAAAAGTACTTTATGAGTAAAGTACTAAAAAGCTTTCTTACTAATTACTAAGTGTTTGTGTGGTATGTCTATTTGTAACACTTTTGGGGTCAGTGACTGATGAGGTGTAAATTAAAACCTCTATTGCTGGGATTTTAAGGATTAAAAGAGATTTTTTTTGTAAAGCAATAACAGCTGAAAGAAAATGTGTATGTTTATGTTGATGGTGATTTAGATCAAAAACTGTGAAATGTTTTACAGTTGCCAATAATCCTAAAAATATAAAGCCGTTAAATTCACCACTTTTATGCCAGATTTGCATAAAAGTGGCATTGATCATTAATGCTGTTTGTTTTGCTGACCTTAAAAATACATAATTAAAAGGCTACTTGATGTTTCACTTCTAACTTCTTGGATATATTTCTGTTTAATTTCTCATTATTTGCTGTGCAGCCTAGAAGGATCCAATTGGTAGCTCGACCTGGATCCACAGAATACTTTCATTACTTTAGGGAAAACAAATGGTTTTCAAAGGTTGTATGCATAAGTATAATTTTTTTTTACTAAGTAGTATTATTTAATTATTAAGTAGATTCACTGTTAATGGCCACTCAACTCACATACGGTGATATGACATAGAGCTTTAAAAGTCAACAACATGGCAGTGACAAATACAATCATACAAGCCACTTGATTGACTCTGAATCAACCTGGAGTCCCAAAGCCTGCTAATAGAATCATGTTTCTGCCTGAATATATGTACCCAATAAGAATTAAGTTATAGTTTCTGCAAATGTTGAGGGAGTGAAAGTTATGATTTGCTGCTGTTCAATGTTTTCTGAATATCCAAGGGATTTTTTCCTTATATTGGCATAATTCAGGGTTATTTATTTGTCTGTTTGTTTTAAAGTAGATACACAGAAGAGAACTTCAAATCTTGATTGTAAGCACTTTTCCCTATGTAATATATTGTAGTGTTTTCTTTCAGATTAGAAGCAGCAAAAGATGATTATAGAATTCGTTGTGAAGAGTTAGAAAAGGAAATTGCAGATTTACGGCAACAAAATGAAGAATTAACAAATCTAGCTGAAGAAGCTCAATCTCTGAAAGATGAGATGGATGTATTAAGGTAAATCATTTTTAACTCTTTAGGTCAGGGGTGTCAAACTCGCGGCATGTGACGTATTGCGACTTTTCCCCCTTCACTAAACCGGGGGTGGGCGTGGCCAACGTGTGATGCATCCGGCCTTAGGGCCGCGAGTTTGATATTCCTACTTTAGGTTATATACTTTTTGATATAGTTTCATTATCTGTTGATTAGAATAAATCCAACATTGCATTCATTCAATAATTTTTATAGCTGTCTATCTCAGTCAGTGATTCTGGTCAGCTTACAATTCAAAAAATACATTACAATTAAAACCATTAAAAACAGTAAAAACATCCAGATTAAATATACATAGGAGCAAGATACTTGGGCAGTTAGCAATACAGCCAAGTAACTGGGGCCTCTCAACACATTCGGCACACTAGGCATGGGAACATAGCCAGGTTTTTAAGGCCTTATGAAAGGCTAACAAGAGTTGGGGCCATTCCAATCTCCGAAGGGAAGATGTTCCATAGAGCAGGGGCCACTGGAAAAAGCTCATCTTTTGGTTCCTGTCAGTCAACATTCTTTGGCTGATGGGATCTGCAGCATGCTCATTCTGCTTGATCTAGTTGGATGGGTAGAGACTCTTAGAAAAAGATGATCCCTCAGATACCCTGCCCCTAAAGTTGGCTATGCTCAATAACACAATTATTACATGTGATGTTCCCTGAAAATTGTCCAGTAGCTCCAATTAATATAAAGTACTATAGTAAGTAAGATCACTAACACCAATGTAAACTTATTTGGATACTTAGATTCTACTTCCAGGTTAAATCACTGTGAGAACTGGACATGGGTTTTTTATAGTTGTACTGCTGGGCCCCATCTTCATTTTTTGGACAGTAGCTGTCCATTTACTGTAGCTTGGGCAGTTTTATATTATGCTGTAGGATGATTATGTCTTCATTAATTTGTTATGAATTCATCTTTTTAATTCCTTATCAGCTACTATGAGATTTTAGATGATAAACTGGCAAGTACTCTAGGGACACATAGGATTGTCTAGAGCAGCAGTTCTCAACCTGTGGGTCGCGACCCCTTTGGGGGTCGAACGACCTTTTCACAGGGGTCACCTAAGTGCGCGCTAGCCTGCCATCTTGGTGACTGGCAACGTGCACGTGCGGGGCGGGGGCGGGGCGGGGGTTGCAGCATTAGGAAGGTTGAGAACCACTGGTCTAGAGTGGTGTTTCTCCAAATACAAAAAGAAAAATGGGCTTTCCTGTTGTCTGTTTCCAAGAGGATTGAGGTCCCAACACTGAAAAGTCCCAATGTGCCATGGCTGAATGCAGTCTGGTATACACCCTGCCTTCAGTGAAGATCAAGAATTGCTGAATGTATTTTCCTGTCCCATTTCCCTGCAAGTAGCACAGCTTTAATATTTACTTAAACAGATGAATCTAAGGCTACTCTTCCAATAAATTGAAATATATTTGAAAAGAGATTCTAATAATTGAGTCTTGGCAACACTTCTCTTTCCAGGCACTCGTCTGACAAAGTAGCCAAGTTAGAAAGCCAAGTAGAATCGTACAAAAAGAAGCTAGAAGATCTTGGAGATCTTCGGAGGCAAGTAAAACTTTTGGAAGAGAAAAACACAATGTACATGCAAAACACGGTGAGCTTGGAAGAAGAACTGAGGAAAGCCAATGCGGCTCGCAGCCAATTGGAAACATATAAGAGGCAGGTGAGGACAGGAATGAACAAAAATATAATTTTGACTGTCTTGAAAATAATTTATGCCGGTCACTTTGCCATTTCTCCTGAGAGCCAATGTGGTGTGGTAGCTTGGATGCTGGAATAGGCATGGCGTGCTCCCAGGCCCAAGGTTAGGTTGTTTGCCAAACCCCTAGGGTTTTTTTTTTTCTGGTTACGTGTTGAGTGATTTTGTCTGGATGTCTATGTTGTTATCTCTATTAAATTGTAATTGGTTTTTTCCTTCTTTTTTAATTATGTAGAGTCATTTGGGAGTCGGATAACTTTTCAAATCAAATTCTTTTTGCCAATTTCTTTTTCATTTGTATCTGTTGGTATATTTCCTTATTGTATTCATTTCTATTTGTTACATATCTCAATAAAAGAACAGATTTGAATAGGAAGTATAATTTTGCCAAATCAAAATGGGAAATATGTAGTGATTGTGGGATGTTAACTGACCTTATTCTTTCATCAATAAAGACACGTGTTCTTTTCAATGCTAGGAGTCCAATTATTGCTATCACTTAATATATTGCAATATTTTTTCCTGTTAGGTTAGGTAGAAGCTTCAAAACGCTCCACATTGATCAAACTAAGAGACACAGGGAATATACATAAATTTGCTTATGTTTCTTCTCATAACAATAAATTATTGTATTAAAACTTAGCAGTGGCAATCAATATATATAATTAATAATTAATTAATAAACCATTGTATATTTCTGAGTGCAAGACTATCATTCCAGGTTTCCCAACAGTACTGATTGCCACTGCTAGGTTTTAATACAATAAGCTATTGTTATGAGAAGAAACCTAAGCAAATTTCTGTATATTCCCTGTGTCTCTTAGTTCGACCAATGTGGAGCGTTTTGAAACTTCTACTTAACCTAACAGGAAAAATATTGTTATGTCTGAATTCGGTATAGAATTTAAAAGATTAAAACATTGTAAATGAATTTAGCCAGGTTTAAGTTACCATTGAAATGCCATAGTTGTAGATTTGAATATGTCTAATTAATTGAAATGAGAAGCTGAAGAGAGAAGGAAGGAAAAAGAAAGTATCAATTTAAAAGTTGCTGCGATTTTATCTTATGTTTATTACTGGCTCTTAATGAAGATTTACACTTTTATATCGACACATTGTGATCCTTCGTACTATTGCAGGTGGTTGAACTTCAAAACAGATTGTCTGAAGAATCCAAAAAAGCAGACAAACTAGAATTTGAGTACAAGATGCTGAAAGAAAAAGTAGATAGTTTCCAAAAAGAAAAAGATGTATGTATTCAACATATAAATGTTGCTGTTCCCTTTTATACTTAAAATATTGATAATTAAACTGGCTGTTTTAAATATAGTGTATATATTTTTATTATGCATGTGTAGTCAGCTGTCTCAATTCTTTAGTTGTTGTTTTCTATTGCTCTTTTTTTACTTTTCTTTTGATCTTGACTTTTTTATTATCTTTTTAAAATATCCTCTTCCATTTGAGGATTCAGTGATACAATTTGTTTTTAGTATATGTTCTTAATTAATTCTCAGTTAATAGCTTTGCTTTTTGGAGTTATTTGTGCTTCCCTTTTCTGTATTGATTTTGTGCAAGTTTCCATCACTGTTTTATGCAAGTTTGCTTGATAGATGATTTAACTAATTTGCTGGTTGAAGGCAAAAACAAATTAAGTAACCACTTAGTATAGTTTAGTTTAGTTTGTTTATATTTCTATGCCGCCCAACTCCTGGGGGACTCTGGGCGGCTTACAACAATATAAAAAAAACTTTATTAAAATATAAAAAAACTATTAAAAAGAAACATTAAAAACATTTAAAAAACAACTAAAAACTCATACACACCATTTCAGAACGGTGAAAGAAAACAGATAAGGATGGGAATCAAGACTGTATCATTATGAAGCTTATGCTTAACTAATACCAAATCATAGTTTAGATTTATTTATATACCTATTGTGTTTTCTTCTGTTTTCTCTTTATTAGGCTTTACCTATCATGTTAATGTACATACTTTCAGATCTTGGGTTATCATGTTTGTCTTTTATTCCAAGTTAAAAAAAAATTCTGTTTCATTTTCTTTATTTCAGATCTCATAATAAAGTTTGAACTCTATATCTGTGTCTATTCAGCTAGGTTATCTTTCCCTATAATCTATGTAAAGATATAATAATAAACTGAGCAGAGTAGAGGATTTAGTTGCACAGGGATAATGAGAAGTTTTGTGATGGGCTAGTGTACTTAAGCAAGCATTGCTCTATTGATAAACCATAATGTACTGCAGTTCTTTTTTATGGTTGCATCTGTATCATGATAATCCACATATCAGTTGTAGACTTTTCACCTAGTTTTTCTTGACTTGCTTCCATTAATATGGAACATCGTAGTAATATGATTCCTGCTAACTTTATCATTAATCTAAGATTATTATTAAAAAGTTTCATGGTTTTTAATAGCTTTCCTCCAGAAATATTGGGCCATATTATGTGATACATAATTAAATATTCCTTCCCATTTTATAACTTCAACCTGTTATATACTTCAGAAATATTAGTTAACTTATTTTTCCTTGAATTTAAACGCATAATAGATTTTAGAATTTTAAGTATGTAATTGTAAAATATTTATATGTGACAAGGAAGTATGAGTGCTAGCCATCTGAACATGAACAAACTGTGATGCAATGATGATTTACAATCTATTCTCACAGGGCCACTTCACTACCCCTGCAGTCACGTAATCACAATTCAGCCACTTGTCAACTGGCTTGCATTTAAAACCGGTTGTGATTTGTGATCTTCCCAGCTGGTTTCTGAGGGGGAAAAAATCAGTTGGGGAAGCTGGATTTGCTTAATGACTGTAGTAATTCATTTAACAATTGCAGTAAAAATGATTGTAAAATCATGACCAATGACACGATGACTCACTTTATAATCATCCCGACTTATGACTGAAATTCCGGTCCCAATTGTGAGCGTAAGACGAGAACTATCTGTAACATAACTTCATCCTTTATGAACTGTCTACAGGAATAGTGAAATATCTTTCTTTTTAAACTCTGTAGCGGCTAAGGACAGAAAGAGATTCTTTAAAGGAAACAATTGAAGAGATCCATTGTATAAAAGCACAAGAAGGACAACTAACTACTTCAGGTAAGATTCTGGAAATGTAATGATTTATGAGAAAATTATATCCCTTATTAAAACTTGCATCACTTTTTCCATTTTTGCCTCTTAGAGTATTGAAAGGAATAGTACTTACTTAGGAACTATTTGTCATGTAAATTGTTTAGTGAATATTGGAGATGCTTAAGCAAGAATTAGGACAAATTGCTATTTACCAGATTGCGAATTTTTATTGGGGGCTTGAAAATATATTTAGGGATATTTTTATGAGAGGATAATGTTTTGCTATTTTTTTTTACTCTGAATTGCATGCTTAAGTATTTATTGGGTTTGGATAGGAGAGTTAAATGAAACCACAGTATTTTTTCATCTTTACTATTCTATCTTGTTTAATATTTTCTTTTTTCTCCATTCCCTAAAAAAGGATTATTACCTTTGGAAGGACAAGAATCTTCTGACAGTTTGGCAGCAGAAATTATTACTCCAGAAATAAAGTAAGATAAACATAAAATGTTTTTATATGGTCACACTTTTAACTTCATATATTACTGACATTTTATCAGGACTAAGATTAATAGTTCTTACTGATCTTGCCCAGTTTAAAATTTTATCTCCCTTTAAATTTACTGAAAATGGGTTTAATGTTCCTCAGGCAAATATTTGACAAATAAATCTCTAGTAGGCCTGAATCAATTTAATCCTTCCTTGAATTTCACAAGAATTTTGAGTGTACTTTTATCTCCTTTCTCCTCTTTTCATTTTTTAAAAAAACCACATTCTATCTACTAAACTAAACTAAACTAAACTAAACTATTCTATTGAAGACCCTGTTGAATAAAAGGAGATGGGGAATATATATGGTCTATTTTACGGGGGCATAATTCGCATAAAATAGACCAAAAATTAATGATATTTACTATAACCTCACTCATTGAATTTGTTCAGTTTCTGTTATACTTTCTGTTTTCTTCTCTGGAGCTTCCTGATGCGCTTAAATGGAAATTAATATTGGAGTAATTGAATCAAGTTAGTATTAAAAGTATGTTTCTTAACTTTATGGGGTTAGAGATGGTTTATAAAATTACCAATAAAATTGATTAATGCATATTAAACTGGAGCTAGTGAGAAAATAAATATCTTTATTTCTGTGGCTTTAAAAATATGAATTAGATAAGTACAAAAATTGAGCAGCTTTCTGAAGAAAAACAGGGGGAAATTATTCTTTTAGGTGATAGGAGTGGATGAGTGGAAATGAGAAGAGAGAGTACAAAAATGAGATTGTACTGTTGATGCATATAGGTAATCCTCATTTAGTGATGACAGTTGGGATCAGAAAATTGGTCCTTAAACAGAACAGTCATTAAGTGAAACTGGCTGATCATTAGAACTTACTTCAGCTTTCCTTTGCTTTACACATCTGTGAAGGTTGTAAATGAGAAGCTTGTTCCTAAGGTTACTTATTCATCACCATTGTAACTATGAATGATCATTGCAGTTGCTAAGTGAAGACTACCTGTACAAATTGAAAAGGAATGAATCTAAAACCATAATTGATGTGATTGTTTATGGTGAAAAATTGTTTGTGATGAAAGATTGATTTAGTGAAGGATACAAAGGTGATGAGAATTTCTGACAAGCCATTTTTTGCTTCAGGAGTGCGCATGGGAGAAAACTGATGTGGAAGATAATCTAGGTTTGGTTATACAGAAAGAGTGAGTGAGGATTTGATCACAAAAGTTAATATATGAAGGAAAACTAAATGAATAAAGGGAAGAACATGGATGGGTGGAACTGATGAGATCTTGAAAAAGAGAAGAGAGAACACAGACAGTATATGAAGTAGTGTGTAGATATGATGGGAGCAAAATGGTTTGCAAGGATAGAAAGACTGGAGAAGTATAACAATGATGTTTTCAACTGGATTAAGCTATAGGGGGAGGGGGCTAAACGTTTGTGACTCTTTGGCTTTTCATTATTTCTGCATACATATGACCTAACACAAGTCCTTAAAACTAGATCAAGAGGGCTGAATTAAACAAATTTGTTTATTTATTGAGAAAAATGATCCAAAGTAGATTGATGCTGCCCAATTTATGTAGGAGGGTTACTTCACAATGCATACTTTCTATAGTGATGGTATTGATCTTTCCCAGAGAGTGACACTATTTAATTACTCCTGCTTTGTTTCTCAAGGGAAAAGCTTATTCGCCTTCAACATGAAAACAGAGTGCTAAAACTTCACCAGGAGGGCTCTGACAATGAGAGGATTGCTTTGCTGCAGAGTCTCTTGGATGATGCCAATCTGAGGAAGAATGAATTAGAAACAGAGAACAGGTAAGAAGTTGCTGTTTTTCTTCTAGACTAGTGGGGTGGAAGTGGATTGGAACCACTTGCTTCTACTTTAAAGATATTAAAAACATTTTTTTAGCTGGGACTGCACATTATTTATGTTGATTCTGAAGACTTCAAGGATATATTGGAGTGATGAGGTAATATCACTAGAGTAAGGGTCAGAATGTTTGTCCTTTTTTAAAAAGGACATTTTGAATGTTTCTTATTGAAAAGATGTGTTAAGCTTAATAGAGGCTTTGCTGTATGTACCTAGTTATACTTTTTTGTAGCAATATATTATCCATTGCAGGATTACTGGGCCTGTTGCAACTTCACCAGAGCCCCTTTAGCAAGGCTGTTTCAGGGTGACCCAGGATGGCCTTCATGGCTAACTTAACGGACCTGTGGCACAAGGCCACACCATACTTCGCCCACTCCTAGCAATCCCTTACTTTGTCCTGTTACCACTGTCATGACATAGGCTTGGTAGGTTGTAATTTGAAAGACTTTGAGGCCGCCAGAAGAGCAAGAATCAGAACTTTGTATCTCCCTAGTCATCCAAAGCAGTAAAAGAGGAGGTAAAGAAGAGAAAAAGAAGAAGACTATATGTACCCATTTTTGTGCTGGTTGCATTTGAAGAACTCAAGAAACTGCATTGAGAAAAATCAGTGGTTTGGCATGTATTTTAGCAGTGTGATGTTGAACTGCTAGAGATGTTGGAAAAATGAGAATGAGAAGTAGCGTGAAGCCCCTGGCAGCAAACTAATCCACCATTAAAAAAAAAACCCCACTGTATTTCACATAGTCTGTGATGTGCTTAATAGATATTTGTGACTTCATTGACTTCTACCATAATTAGGAAGAGACTTAGTACTGTTGCTTCATTTGAAGGACAGGAGAATGTGCTAATAAGAAAATAAAACCTTAAAAAAATAAAATAAAGAATAAAAAAACCTTGAGGCCATTATTTCCACAAATATTTCTAAACATCCACAAGATCCTTGACTAGTGGATGATTCTTTTAGGAGAAAACTAAACCCATTGTTGCTTCTTAAAAGTTAAATCTTGTTTCTTATTTCTAGGCTTGTAAACCAGAGATTGCTTGAAGTACAATCTCAGGTTGAAGAATTACAGAAGTCTTTGCAGGAGCAAGGATCAAAAGCTGAAGATGTAAGTGAAAAGACACACAAATACATGACCCTAAATGTTCTGGTGCCCCCTACTTTCCTGCTAATCATATTAATTTTTCTGCCAAATGTCATTCATTACCTTTGTAGATAAAGGTAAAGTAATGTCATTTTCTATTTCTATGCTTTTTAATTGATGAACTGCCTACCTCCTGCCCCCCTATCCGCTTAATGAAATCCAGTTGATATTCTCAAAAGAAAAGCTGTTAGTTAAAAAAAGTTTGCATTCAGGTCTCTGTCAGAAATCTGATGGGATAGTCAAAGGAATAGTTGAGATGGGATGGGATTGTAGTAGATATTTCCAGCTGGAGACTTGGCTCTCATCCAGCTTTAAACCTATACAGGACTGGTGGCAGCAGTAAAAATTACAGATTTCTGGGTAGCTAATAATTTACTTGATAGAAAGATTCATCTTCTGATTTACAGGCAATATATATCAATGTAGTCCGCATTGATTTGCAGCATTGGAGCCATGATAACATGAGGGTGCTATTTTCCCTTCTAAGAATGATAAACGCATTGGAGCAAATGGAACTGATAAATGGCTTAATATGTTCATAGCACAAGACTACCATAAGTGCTGAGAGTCCCAGTGCCCTCCCCTTTAATTTTGTGAGCAAAGCAGTTTTAGATTTG
Organism: Thermophis baileyi; assembly: GCA_003457575.1. Taxonomy (NCBI): domain Eukaryota; kingdom Metazoa; phylum Chordata; class Lepidosauria; order Squamata; family Dipsadidae; genus Thermophis; species Thermophis baileyi. Next base: position 956,035 of record QLTV01004245.1, on the reverse strand, counting down.
TACATTGTATGACCAATCATTACTGAAATATCATTTAAAAACTAACTTATACCAATAAGGACCTGATGTTTTGGATAAAATATATTGTAAACATTATGTCGGTCTCCATCATAGACTATATTAAGTTGCGTTCAGCAGACTGTTACTACATATTGCATCAAAACCTTGTACATGCAAAAAAAAAGTTGGGATTATAATAATCCCTTTTTTACTATTATATATTTGAGTTCATATTTTCATAAAGTTACCTTGTTTATTGTAGCATCTGCTTTGAGTACGAACATTCACTCCTATCCTTAACACACCTTTGTGATAGTTTTTCAGAATTCTCTAGAGGAAGAGATAGGAGAAAGAAACCTTAGAGGGCACAGAAAGAGAAGATAATGTGCATGCTCTGTGAGAATGCCTTGCTTTAATTGTATATTCTTCAGAAAAGATACTAAATAGTTTCCTTCTGTTGGTTGCTGTTCACTTCGTACTAAACTGTCGCCTCTGTTTCTTGGCATGGGTTTCTGCACAAGGCTATTGTGAGTATGGCTTCCTATTTATTTCAACCTGCTCTGAATCAGTCTCATTTGTGACTCAAATGTTTTAAAAAAACATTTAATTGGACAAGATTTTAATTCTTTTTTGCATGCTATGTGCTATCTCTTTGTTGTTTGATTATTTTTCTACGTGTTGTCCTTCTGGCAGCTTCTACACAAGTTTGTGGCATGTTTTCCTAGTACACAAGTATACAAATGATTGGAAATGTCTGAGGTTGCACCTAAATCATAAGTTTAATCTATTAGGGGTTTCTTCAAATTATTTCTCAAATGATATGGACCATATATTTATATTTAGTTGAGAGATTTTAATATAGTATAAAATTCCTTTGTACTATAGGAATTGATGTGAAATACTAGTGCAAGTAATCAGATAATTCCGAATCATACATGCACATTTTTCCTCTTGTGTTTTCATACTATGGAAAGGGCTTTGGTGTTGTCATATGTGAGCTACCCCAAATAAATACATTGTTGGTTTATTGTATTGATTCTTACCAAATCTGCCAGGCACTCCTGGTGATTTAAATGTGGAACACTTAAAATACCCATCCATAAAACATCCACTGTAAAATTTCAAAAGACATTTTAGCATATGGTCCCAGCTATAATGCTGTTAAATTGTATTATATATACAGTTCTTTCATCTCAGTCTGGAGATTGGTTTTGGGAGCGAATCAATCATGTCTCTCTGTCTCTGGAAAAGAGATAAAGGGAACATAACTCTTGTTGATTTTGCTTGAAGTCTTAATGGCTTTTGACACTGTTGACCCCAATATGCTCCTGGATTATCTCAATGAGTTAAGGATTAAGGGCACTGTGTTAAACTACTTGCAGGGATAATTTCAGAGAAGGTGGCATAGATTGGGTGACTGCCTTTACAGCTTGGTAGCTTTTGTTGTGTTCTCAGCACTTTTTAACAGCTGGGGACAACTAGATGTCAACAATGTGTTGATGACATTCGGTCTCCTTGTTATAGAAATTGTGCATATTCTGAAACATATTCTGGATGTGGTAATAGAGTAGATGAATACTAGTATAAGTAGTCCTCGACTTACAACAGTTCATTTAATGACCGCTCAAAGTTGCAGCAGTACTAAAAAAAGTGACTTATGACCATTTTTCACACTTACAACCTTTGTAGCATCCCCATGACCATGTGTTCAAAATTCAGATGCTTGGGAACTGGTTCATACTTACGACCGTCGCTGTGTCCCAAGGTCATGTTTTGCAACCTTTTGACAAGCAAAGTCAATGGGGAAGCCAGAATCACTTAACAACCGGGTTACTAACTTATCAACTGCAATGATTCACTTAACAACTGTGGCAAGAAAGGTCATAAAATGGGGCAAAGTTCACTGATCAAATATCTCACTTAATAACCGAAATTTTGGGCTCAATTGCAGTCGTAAGTCGAGGACCGCCTGTAAAATAAAACTGATTCTGAACAAGATGGAGGCTTTGGATTGGGGTGGCTCCTTGATTCAGAGTTGGAGCATTTAAACTGTTGTAAATGGGGTTTTACTCCTTTAGAAAGAAAAAAAGGAATTTCTAAAGTTATCATTATCATTGGAGATCCAGGTGACCTCTGTGGTTAGAATTATTGCTGTTCGCTGATATTCAGATTATGTCCTTTCTTGTACAGGGATAATCTAGCTATACTCATTCACATGCTTGTACTGTAACTTCATACTTAAATTATAGCAATGTCCTCTGTATGGGTTTGCCCTTGTACTCGCTACACGTTGCATCAACTAGGTTGCTGAGTGACGCATGTAGCTATGCACATATTATGGCTCTTTTGAAGCAGCTGTATTGGCTGCCAGTTAGTTGTTGAACTATTTTCAAGGTTTTGGTCATGACATATTAACCCCACCTAAGTTGCCTTCATGTTACTAGCCTGGGTTAGTCACTGAAATCATCAGACAGTGATCCTGCTCTGTAAACCAAGAGTTGCTGAATATTGGGTGGCCTTCTCTGTGACAGCACTGATGCTGTGGAAAGCACAGGGTGGAGCATCCGACTTAATAATCTGTAGGAACATATTCAGAACTCATTCTTTCATCCAACCCTTCTAATTTGAATGTTGGAAAGAAAAAAAAAGACTTTTGCTGTATCTTTTAAGGACTTTTTTTTTAATAGAATACTGTTTTATATTGTTTGCATTGTTTTAAGTATTTTTAATTACTTGTATTGCTATTTTTATTATAAACTACTTTGAGATGTTTTGGCATATGAAGAGATAGATAAATACCATGAATTTGCATATAAACACATAAGGAGAGAAATTAGGGAGCCTAGTTCTTTTCCCCATAAGTTCTTTGTCCCGAATGTCAATCATGTTTCAGTTAAAAGTATAGATAAAAGTATACAGCTTTGTTTGTTTCAAGTAATTCTTTTTTCTTTCTTTCATTTATAGTCAGTCATTCTGAAAAAGAAACTTGATGAACATCTGTAAGTAATAAAAATATTCCTCGTTTTTGTAATAATAATAATAAATATTTTTTATTTTATGGAGATTATTTTAGGATTGAATCACTTAAAATTGTTAAGCATATTAGTACTAATTCTGCGACTCTTATCTCCTGGTGTGAATCTATAGTGTGTGTTCTTAGTTTAATAAACTTATTCCGTAGGGCTCAGAAATAATATTTAATAATTTGATAAAATGTTTAAATCATGGTTTGAAGTAGGAATTTTCTTATTATATAAGTTAGCAAGCAGAATTGATACAATTATTAATTTAAAGTAGTAATATCTTTGTAAGAAGTCAGTACTGAGTAGAGTGAAAGTGAATATGTTATCGCCAAAGTCTTGTCAATTCATACTGGCTAGTTAAGAAAGAGAGATGTGTGTATATGGGATTGATGTGGGATAAAGTGTGTATGTGCTTTTATATGTTTGTGTGTATTCACTCTCCCCCCTCCCCAATAATTCTATTATTCTACTATATAATTCTATTAATTACGTTGTTGGTTTGAGCTCCGAGCTTGGCAATTTGGTTGCAAATATTTTGTCCCCATTCGAGGAGACATCTTCAGTGAAGAAGTCTCCTCGAATGGGGACAAAACGTTTGCAATCAAATTGCCAAGCTCGGAGCTCAAACCAACAACATAACTACTGACCCGAGCTACTAATATTCAAAGACATTTCAATTCTATTAATTTATACGGGTAGCTATGATATTGATAACTTCTACCTTTTAACAGAAAGGGGATTTCTAATGAAGAGCTATTAATGTTTGACATTTAATGATGAGGTTCTATTGTTAACAATGTTCCCTCTGACATTGAAAATCGCTGCGCGGCAGTTGGAAACTGCCGCACGGCGATTTCCTGTCACGTGTGCGGCTGCGCAGCCGCGCAGCTTAGAGGGAACATTGATTGTTAACAGTATTTATTATCCCTCTGTGTGTATATAGTCTTAACATATTTGTATATAGTACTGTGGCATACTATATTTGTATATACTAACTTTTTTTTTATTTACGGTTGTGGAATAAAGTTCCAAGCAATACAAATGCAACAATACATATGGATAGAAATTTATCTACAAGATAAATTGCTAATACATATCAGATAAACAGCTAAGAGCTTCAAATAACAGATCCAATGAAACCCTGAGTCTCCTTACAGCCATCATGATTGAATGTCATAATTGGACTAGGGCACCTTATCAGTGGCGATACTAAACAATGTTGAAAGCCTTAGAAGAAGAGAACTGAATGAAAATGCAGGTTCCTCTTCTCCTGCAGTAGCCTACCCAGGGCCTCTCCTCAAAGTTCCCTTGCCTTCCAAAGATAACCCCAGTAATTTCCTGAGTACCTTAAAACAGCTCTTTAGGGATCTCTGTGTGCAGAGCTCATTGTTCCAAGAGGTTGGCTCCAGTCCCTTGCCTCCACCATTGACCTCTTGCTCCCCTGCTAATGGTGGTGGCTGCAGCCTTCTTACTGTATTCTCTTGCAACCATTTGTTGGTTCCCAAGGACATCATTTCTTCCTCATAGGCTTATCAACAGAAATGGAACTAGGCGTGGTACTGGTTCCTCCACTTTCCATCTTTTTCGACATCTCTTTTCACTTAATATTCTCCGATCCACCATAAATCATCTGTAGCCACATCCACAATCTCTAAAGTTCACATTCCCGTGTCTCTTTACTTTTGTTACTTCTTCCTTAATTTCACCTAATTCTAAGGATTCTCAGTGCCCCAAAGCAAAAATGAGAACAAACATAACTAGCAGCTAATACTAGTTTCTGACAAAACTCTTATTTCTTTGCTGAAATCATCCACAGTTATAGTATCCTAATTTCTTCTCTCTTTAATATTGATCCAATTAAGAAGAGTGACAAAGCAGTTGTTTTATGTGCACATTCTTTTCTTTTTTGCAGTGAAAAGCTCCATGAAGCTAATAATGAGCTTCAGAAGAAACGGGCAATCATTGAAGAGTTAGAACCCCGTTATAACAATAGTTGTGAGTAGTTCTTTTTATTTCAAATAATTTAATTGCAACTGATTTTTTTTTAAAGCTCAGAGATATTCGCTTATTTCCCCCCAAAACTGTGAATAAAGATATTAAACACAGCTCTTATTCTAAAGCCTAGTGTTTCAGCTAGTTGCTATGTAGTATTCATTTTTGTTAATGAAATAAAACCTGGTTAATTGTTCCTTTATTATTTGGGTCATGGAGTAAGCATATGCTTGACTGTAATTCACTCACTAGCAGAAATGAAATATACATAAACCTCTCTGTTTTCTTCTTTCAACATCCTGCAATACATAGAGACTCCTTTAGAAATTATAATACAGGTAGTCTTCGACTTACAACCGTTCATTTAGAGACTTTTCAAAGTTACAATGGCATTGAAAAAAGTGACCTATGACCATTTTTCATTCTTATGACCATCGCAGAGGCCCCATGATCAAAGTTTGTATGCTTGGCAACTGGCATGTATTTATGACGGTTGCAGTGCCCCAGGGTCATATAATCAGCTTTTGCTACCTTCTGATAAGCAAAGTCAATGTGGAAGCCAGATTCACTTAACAACTGCAGTGATTCACTTAACAGCTGTCACAAGAAAGGTTGTAAAATGGCTCAAAACTCAAAAATTGTCTTGCTTAGTAACATAAATTTTGAGCTCAATTATGGTCGTAGGTTAGGGACTACCACTATGGCTGCTCTGGGGAAATTCTCAAAGTAGATTTCTGAACGCTACTTATGACCTTTTTTTAAATAGTGGTTCGAAGTTATGGCAGCCTTGGAAAAAGTGATTTATGGTCCACCCTTGAAGGCATAACCGTTGCATTGCCTCAGAGGTCATCAGGCACTTGGCCACTGGCTCACATTTACAACAATGGCAATGTCTTGTTGCATGATCATGATTTGTGACTTTCCCAGCCAGTTTTTTCCTATGTAGAGTCAAGATTTACATGATAACAATGGCAAAAATGATGGTAAAATTGGGTCTAGTAATGTGATGACTCACTTTATAACTGTACTGAATTACGGTAGAAATTCTGGTCTCAATTGTGGTTGTAAGTCAAGGACTACCTTTATGCACTCACTGTAAATATGGCTTTGGTTGTATAGCTTGTTTGGAAAAATAAGCTATATTTGTAGTTATACACATAAAATTTGTGTATAACTACACAAACGTGCAGCAGCTGCCAAAAAAGGCAAAACAGTTCTAGGCTGCAGAAGCAGAGGGATAGAATCAAGATCACGTGAAGTGTTAATACCACTTTATAATGCCTTGGTAAGGCCACACTTGGAATACTGCATTCAGTTTTGGTCGCCACGATGTAAAAAAGATGTGGAGACTCTAGAAAGAGTGCAGAGAAGAGCAGCAAAGATGATTAGGGGACTGGAGGCTAAAACATATGAAGAACGGTTGCAGGAACTGGGTATGTCTAGTTTAATGAAAAGAAGGACTAGGGGAGACATGATAGCAGNCCTCTTTAAAACAAGACAGTGATTCCTCCACTGATCAAGATGGGAGAAAACGGATTTCTGGTATAGACATTAAATACCAAGTCAGACCCGAGTAACCTCCTGTAGCACAAATGGCACAGTGCAGAATTAAATAAGAGAAGCAACCTAGAACTAAGGAGAAATTTCCTGACAGTTAGAACAATTAATCAGTGGAACAACTTCCCTCCAGAAGTTGTGGGTGCTCCAACACTGGACGTTTTTAAGAAGATGTTGGATAACCATTTGACTGAAGTGGTGTAGGGTTTCTTGCCTAAGCAGAGGGTTGGACTAGAAGACCTCCAAGGTCCCTTCCAACTCTTGTTATTTATATTTCTATTTAAGGCAAGGCTGCCATAGTGCCACACAGATATTTGCTTAATGTATAATGCTATCCACTTCTTATTTGTAATCAGAAACAGAAATTTGTACTGATCTACCTCCAGTTGGGTTTCACCCAGTTTTTAGAATTCCTTGTAGTTATGGTTCAAATATATATTCTAATTTTTATGTTTCTTCATTGTATTTTATCTGATTTAATCTATTTAGTATGTCTAATATCTCAAAATTCTTAAACCTTTGCATTATTCTGAAATATGATATCTTCTCCAAATAAAGCACTCAAAATAGAAGAATTGCAAGAAGCTTTGTGTAAAAAAGAAGAAGAAATGAAGCAAATGGAAGAACGATACAAAAAATATTTGGAAAAAGCTAAAAGTGTAAGTATTTCATGTTTTGCTAACATTATCCTCCCTCTACAACTTTGACAGAGAGTCAAATGGTGCTAACATAATGTAGAATAGCTAATAATTAGTCTCTGAACTGCAGCTTTGGCTGCTTTATACTACATTGTCTTATTATTTCATTTAAACCTATTCAAAATAATTAAAACCCAAAATGACTGGATAGATATAAATGTGTCTTTATGCTTGTGTCTGTATTTAATACAATTATTTAAAAAATAGAACTTCTAATCCCCAAATCTGTTGACTACCTTGAGAAATTGGTGAATGAGTAGAGCCCAATTTGTTATTAATATAATTATATTGATATTAATACTGATATTGATCATTGAATGGCAAGTTAATTTATTTATGAACTGTCACTTCCAGCTTCTGTTATTTAACTGTTCCTCTACCACCATTTGCTGCACAACTTTGTATTTTTTTGTTAATTCTGGTAAGGGCTGAATGAGGAATGGTCCTCAAAGGTATCTTCCCTTTCGCCTGCCACATTTAACAATGATAATTTCTACTGCTGGATTGAGCAGAATTTATGTCAGATGTTCTACTGCTTGATTAGTGAGAATTCTAAGCAGGAGATCTTCAGCAAGCCAGGTCCAAAAACATATATTAAATCAAATATGGAATTACTTCACTTTGAAGATTCATTGTAAAACAGCGTGAGAAAACATGAGAGCCAGCAGGACCAAAATGGGTATATTGGAAAGGTAGATTGTGAAAAAAACAGATTTCACTTTGCGATGAATCTTAATAAGAGATTCTAGGTCAGCCATCATTTGCCATTCTGTCTTAGCTTACAAGGCATTTCCTTTATGTAGTTGATTCTTTCCCATTTTCAAAGGTTTGCCATGCAGGTCCTCCACACAACGAGCTACCCCTTGGAGGGATAATAATGATGATTTTCGTTTTCATGACAAAAGACTTTCAAGCTCACATTCTTTGGTAGCTAATTTCTTCTAATTTCTACTCCACCCTCTCCTCTCCTCTCCTCTCCTCTCCTCTCCTCTCCTCTCCTCTCCTCTCCTCTCCTCTCCTCTCCTCTCCTCTCCTCTCCTCTCCCTCCCTCAGTATATATTCATAGAAAGGAAGAGAAATACTAGGAAGAGAAATCTAGGCTAGGTTCTTCATATGTTCCCAAGTATTTAAATTGAGTATTTTTATAACATTAGATCAGTTGTACCTTGTGGTAAAATGCTTAGGTTGTTCATAATTCCTATAAAGCTAAAATTGATATATTTCTGGATGTTCTGTAGACTCTGTAAACTTAAGCAACTCTAAATAACTTGCCAAAGATACACTGTCTCAGTAATGTAACACAACATCTGCATGCAAAAGATCTTAGATTCAGTCTGGCAGTCATCTGCTTAGACCTTTTCCTGTCCAAGACCCTGGATAACTGTACCAATCAGAACAGATGGTTCTGGAGTAGATGAACAAATATTCAACTTCTTTTGTTCCTATTTGGAGTTACCTTCTTAGCATGTGATTCTTGCTTTTGCAGGTCATCCGTACTTTAGATCCCAAACAGAACCAAGGTTCAGCACCTGAAATTCAGGCACTGAAGAATCAACTGCAGGAACGTGAGAGGATGTTCCATTCCTTAGAGGTAATTTCCTATGAAATCTTGTGCATATTTAAACCAAATTAAGCCCCGCTCAAGATCAGTAGGTCTTATCTCGAGTAAAAGCACACACAATTGAGTCTTCTTGGCAATTACATTAAGCACATGAAAGGCAACCATTATGCTTTTTATCCTGAGCTGTTAATCTGAAATATGAGCTTGCATGATGAAAATTAATAACCGTATACAATTTCATGAATAACTTAAAATTCCACAGTTTGCCACCATTCCACACAACAGAAATAAAAATACAGACTTGAGCACTGAGCACAGTATACTCCCATTATAGTATGCATGTGAAATCATGAGAAATACTTTTCCCCCCCCAATAGAAAGAATATGAAAAGACAAAGAGTCAAAGAGAAATGGAGGAGAGATACATTGTCAGTGCCTGGTACAATATGGTAAGTAGAGTTCAGATTGTAAAATAAGAGTACCAGCAAAGATTAATGAATTGCTTCACTTCTGTAGTATGTTTTTCAGAACTAAATTGATATTCAGACTTCAAAGGTGATGTGTCCCCTGGTATCTTAATTGTTTGAAGAACGTTGTTCCCTTTATAATACTCAGTTTTGAAATATATTTTTCTGCTTCAACGCAGCCTCAAGATGTTAAGGAATGTATTGTCTGTATATTGATACAGTGCAGCCCGCATCCTGTGTAACTGCCTCCCCAGCAGTTTCATGGAGTTGGCAGGGAAAATTAAAATGAATACTGAGGAACCCTTTGACATTGTTGTCTCAGAAGAGAGGTCCACTTTTGGAAGCAACCAAAGAGAACTGTTGTAAGAGGGCATCCAATTTAGAATCAGAAAATCAGAAAGGACCATGATTGATATACAGAGCCTTCAAGAGAACCAGGAGGGTTATATTTTCCGGTCTGTTTTTTTTTAACATAAGGGAGCTTCCCCAGGATGACCAAAATATTCTTTCTTCTGAAAGAGAGATGAAGTGTGTCTAAGACCATCCGCTTAATCCAAGAAAACCTGGATTTCTTTTATTGGAAACAGTTCAGTGGAGTGACTTAATAGGTTTGGCGAAGAAATAGTGCAGCCCAGTCAGCTTCCCACACTAAACCTGCGTGCCTTTTCTTTTAATCTCTTTGTCTCTATAGGGGATGACTCTTCATAAAAAAGCAGTAGAAGACAGACTTGCTAGTACTGGTTCAGGACAGTCTTTCCTAGCTAGGCAAAGGCAAGCCACCAGCACAAGGAGAGCTTATCCGGGCCATGTCCAGCCAGCCACAGCAAGGTAGAGAGAGCCCTTGCCTTGCCGTTTGAATGGAAGCCATCCTGGAATCAAGACCTACTTCTGTTATAAGTGACTGTATTTCAGGAAAACTTAGCCAGCATTCTTTCAGTATTGTCTCTTCATGTCTCATTTCCAGAAGAGAACTTTTCTTTTTAACTTTCTTCTTTTCTGGAGTCTTCCTTTCGTCTTTTAATGTGCCAAAATGTTGAAAAACACCCAGTGGAAGGGTATTAATGGAATTTTCCCATTCCCTTTTTCATATGCAATTGTCATCTCTTAACAAAAACCCTATAATGGATGAAAACAAATTTAACTTGTCCCGTGGCTAAACGGTATTGCATTCTTCCCAAGGCTACCAGTGCATTGAAAGAAATACACCTCTTTTCTTTTTCACACTCACTTGATCTGTTTGAATTGGGTAATGCAATTTGCGACTGTGCTACGTAGAAAGATGTGTAACATTACTTGCAAAGATTAGATAGACATGCTGGCAGAAGTTGTAAGAACCCGATGAGACATGTTCATGAAATTATCTTATGCTGCTGTTACTTCGTTTCCTTTGGCTTCATCTGGTTGATTATTTAAATGCTGCTTTAAAAAAAATGCCCTCCATTACTGAGGAGTGTTTTTGGATAGGTCAATAAGAAGGATAAACCCATTTGACATTGGCACTGATGTCTTCGGGTAGTTAAGATCATTCTAATATGTAAACTTGCTAACCTGTTGCGCTAAGTGATATTTCATGCCTGTGCAGTTATGGATCTGTCAGAAGCAGGGTTAGTGCTTCTCTGATTCTGCAAGTTATGAATTCTGGTTTCTGAGCTACCGCACCCTTCTCAAATCTTTGGTCAAGTTTAACTCAAGTTAAACAGTTCCATATGGATGGAGGTTTTGTTGAAGACTTCAGTAGAGAGATTTTTTTGCTGTATGTTTTTCTAAACATAAGCTTATGTTGACTTCTTAAGAATATTTCAAGAGCCTTGGCTCTTTGGGTCAAAGGTAAGGTAACAACCCCGTTTTTCATTCTGAACTGAATGCATCTGGATTTTATCACCATGTTTGTTTAGGTATGGATATTATTCCCCTCACTTTTGTTAATACATTTATACTATGCACAATAATTTTCTGACTTAAAAATACTTGTTTTTAACTCATTGCCATCTAAGCACATGAAAGGAGTTTTTAAAATCCACTCATGTAAAGGTGATAAAAATAAAATGTGATGCCATTGGTCCTTCTGTAGTACGGTTCCAATATTTGATAAAGTAGGCCAGATGTTGTCCCTGCTGCAGAAAAATCATTTAATAATCAGTGTATGGCTAATTCCTTTGGTAGGTTTTTACACCTATAAGCAAATTTATTAGGTAATCATCATGATTTTTGTGCTGATGCAAAAAAATCAGATTTTGTTGATTAAACTTATTTTGATAAAGCCTATACAGTACTTACTCTTTCGAGAGTTAACTTGTTCAAGTTATATAGAAGGTCTAACATTCTTAATTGGCTACTTCTGTGCTTTTGTATGCAAAAACAGAGCCAAACTGATGTCTGAAGATGTTTTTTCTGCCAACTGTTATGGTGATCTAATGAAACCTGATTGTTTAGTCTTGCCTGAAAAAAAACCTTGAATGTAATTTTTCATAAACAGATCTGTCTTCTCTTTTTCAACTTTCAGTCTCTTCTCTAGCTCTCCTTTCTGACTAGTTGTTATTGAGGTTTTTGATCAGCTTTATTTCATGTTTTTTAATTAGTCTTTTATATTTTTCACCTTTCCTGAAAGCACCTTGAATTTATTTCTCCAGTTTGGCCACTTCAGATCTACTTGCGCAGAAGTGATAAGTATGTCCGATGCAAAGTCTAATTCTTTTAAACTTCAAGGCTTTGTAATTTAAATATTTCATTGATTTTGATGCCCAGACACGCATTTCTGTAAGTTTAAAAAATGAAAGTCAAATATCATATCAAGAAAGCCAAAGAAAGTTAGTGGCCGGTATTTCCTATTGAAACAAGTGGGATATTAGTTGCATCTAAATAAATACAGTGTCCTTAATTTATAGAGGAGTCACATATGGCTGTGTAATTTGTTGAATTCAGGAGCTGTGTAATTTGTTGCCATATGCAGGCTTTCTGGCTAAGGTAATTTAAAGAAAAAGTCATGTAGGATCTTCAAACTAGTCTACACTTTTTGTTTGAAACATTTCTTATAACACTATTTGCAACCTCAAGGTTTTTAAAGAGTTTCAAAAAATCTCTGATAGAATTGTGTTAAAAGTTGGATTCTATTTTGTTATACCATTGTTTCCAGAATTTTAGAATTGGGTATTTTTTTCCATTGCAAGGTGTGTGTGTTTTTTTTTGTTTCATACTTGTATGTCTCCTAAATAGGACATGGCTAAGATATATGTATTGTGTTTTTTCTCCTATTAATCGTGCTCTTTAATGTATGAAATGATCAGTTAAATCTTAATTCCAATTAGATACTGGAAACTTAAGGAATTCTAGGAAATGAATGCTGGTAAGCTGCTAGCACACCAAATATTTAATATTTCCTACTGCATTCTCGAATGTATCTTTAGGGTAGGCATATCAGGTTGAGAAAATTAACCATTAATTAGCCATTAAAATACACCGGAGGGACATATTTCATTTCAATATTGGGTTATGAGCACAATAAACATTGTCCATATTTCTGGGAAAGGAATGTTTGATATGAATTCTTTGTTTTATAATTTAGCTGAATTTACATGGATGGAAAACTCTAGGCTGCGGCTTCATTATTAAGACAGTTGACAGTGGGTTGCTCACCTCCATTATCCTTGTATTACAGAAGCAGCAAGAGACATTGCTCCTTAGCCAGGAGATTGTTTTTCAGTCTTATGTTTTTTTTGCATAAAGGTTACAGTCAGTCTTTACCTTATAATGAACTTTAGGCCATCTACATGGAAATCCTGGCCTCATGTACTGATGTCTGAAGCTGCCTTTTTGGCTAGAAAACTAATTAGACTTTCAGTTTGTATTCTGAAAGTCTGAACCTGGAATATAATTCAAGATGGACTATTTTCATGTGTGAAAATATACCTAATTAGTTCAGCATTATTATTATTTTTTCCTCAAATAATTGCCCAGTTTGAGCTGGGTTTTCAGAAGACATTTGGGCAACTAGAGGATTGAATGTGATCAGGGAAAAGCAGATTTGGTTAACGTCAAACTGCAAGAGGCATAGTGTAAGAGAAGCTGTGGAAAGTTTTTGTGCAAAATGACTTAACAATTTCAAGTGATCAGCTCTTTTACATTACGTTTGACATATTAAAAAGCTTGATTGTTATATACAGCAAAGTCTCCTATATAAATAGCCTATGCGCTCATATATGCAACCAGGTAGGGAACTGCTAGATAGAATTTCCTTTCTTTCTTTTGGTATATTGTCTAGTACAGATACGCCCAAAGGATCACATCATTGTGGATTTTCTGAGGGCTGATAAATTCTGTAGACACTTTTTTTTTTTTTGCAAAGATATCTTCACATCTTAGGCTGCATTCACTGATATTATTAATCTATATTGCATTGTCTTAAGCCAACTATGTAGTAACAATCGTCCCAAAATTTGCTAAATTGCTTAGAAAATAAGGGCTGTTCGATACATTGCATCTCTTTTTTTCCCCAGTCTGTTCTAAGTTAGCCGAATTTTTCCTTAGTTAATATCAAATAGCATATCATTTCTGGGCGTCTGCTTTTTTTTTTTTTTAAGAGTGGAGTTTATTTGCAAGGAGAAGTATAGAGAGAGATAACCATATCATCTCCCACTTTCCCACCTAGCAAAACGTTGAAGCTCTAGAAAAAAAGATGGGTAGATGGCCAAGCTCTTATAGCACACAATATGTTAGCATTCATTGGCAGTTGCTATTTGACATCTTCCGTTCTTCCTGTTAACAGTATTAATATACAGACCTCTTGCAATACACACCTTTAGACTAAAATATGTTTTATAAATGCACCTTTATTTACTACCGTAGTATGATTTTAAAAGTGCACTAATGTTCAATACTATATATATATCTACCAGAACAATTTTGTCGTTGTCGTTGTTGTTGTTATTGTTGGAGAAAATGGATAGGAAGGGTTGCCAGTTCCTTTCCATCTTTTAATTTAATACCCAAGCCTTGTCACTCAATATATGCAATATTGTATGTACTGAGGCTGCTTACTGTCTTAATACATATGGATCCCTGTTTTTGTTTTTATGCATCTCCTTCAGCAGATTTGTTACCCTTCCTTTTTTCTATCCATTTATACATGCACAAGCAGCTCTGGAAAGGAATGTAGAGAGCAGGAACATTTTTTTTTTTTTAAACTGTGCCTTTCCTGCATTTCAGTGTTATGTGATAGAACTTTCTTTGATTGTTCTTTGGGTTGAGTGTATTTATCTTAAGATCTCTGTCCTTCATCTATGTTACCTTCCCTTTTGGATTGCACTAATGTGTCTTTCTTTATGTTATGGAATATTGCTGTTATTCATGTAGACTACGTTGACAGTTGGAATGCATTGTGCTGCCTTTAAAAAATTTAAAGCTGCTTTTTTTCACTCTCTTGTAAGTATCGGCTTGTTCTGCTGTAGATTTCACTTTATATTGAGGCAGATGTAGGAAACGCAGCACTACGGGAGAAAACCTGAGGGAATATTGCCTAGCGGTTATATTTGTATCACTGCTTTTATCATCTCGTGGTTAGAGATGAAGCTTTTGGAAGAGTTGGTCAGTTTTATGGGAGAACCGCTTTGAGGAGATGGAAAGGAGGAAGCCAGCCTCACTCCCAATTAAGCCTCATTGCAGGAGCAACTGCATCTGGAACAGGTTTACAATTTGATCAGCATCATGATTCTCAATTGCAGCTACCTGGGAGGTAGGATTTGGCCTTGAGACGACACACACACCCCGCCCCGGCTGCTGACTTTTATTTTTAAGCCATAAGAAACTGTCTCCCTACGTGTTCCAAGTGAAAACGAAGGAGTGCTTAGTATTGAGTGGTTTCAATAGGAGTCTGTTTCTGTTTGTGAAACTTGACAGGGTCCTTCCATCTGCAGGGGGAAAGATATAGAGACAAAACGTAGAATGGGGTAGTTTGGACCATGGCTGAAGAGAGATCGTTGGCAGTTCCAGTCCGGTTACCATTTCAGATAAATTGATTGTGTCCTACACATTCAGCATCATAGATAAGGAGTAAAACTAGTACTGAGTAGTAAGGATACTTCTGGCTAACCCTCTCTACCAGCCAGACTGGGGCAAAACCTAATAGTAGCTCAACAGTGAAGGGCTGGGAAAGTGAGGCCAAAATGGAATGTTTGTCCTGCAGCAACTTCAGACTCTGAAGTAGAGTCAATTCCTGGTTGATTCATTGGGGGGGGGGGGATTTATGACACTTAAGATTTTTCTTTCAGAGAAAGTTTACTGCTGGAATTAGTTTTTGCAGGTACATAGACAATACTAGAAAAAGGTGCTTGGCTGGACCTGGCAGTTGAGAAGTCAGTTCTGGAAATTTGGCTTTCAACATTTGTCAGTCTTCTGAGTTGTTTTGGTACCAGTGCCATAAAAATGAAATTATCATTGTCACAATAGAGTGGCCTTCCTTATTTAGATACCTCCAATTACAAAACCATATGTCCTGCTACCTTGGTTCCCCTGCATATTCTTGTCTGTACTGTATTAGCTCCTATGAAGGACTTGCTTTGTAGTTGCTTGGTGAGTTGCCTGGTGTTTTGGCCTGATCTTAAAATATGTGCTTGTGGTTGGGAGCTTTTTTGTATCATGCCTAAATTTTTATTTTTTCCACCTACAGAAACCCTTTAGACCATCAGATAAGGGGAAAGAGTATGAATTTTGCTTTTAACCTTCATTAGGCAACTTTGCCTGTCTACTTGTAATGATTTGGGCTTTCTTTAGCATTAATATCATGATGCAGCTGCCACTTTTTGAGATCCTAAGCATATGTTCGACCTATCTGTGTGTTTCAATAACAACTTGTTTGACTGTCCTGAGCTACCAAAATTACTTGTCACATTGCCAATAAAATGTATTTTTTTTCTGTAAGAATGAAATTCTAGGATTACTAGATATTAATTCCCCCCCAAAGTATGATTTCTTACCATACTGCCATTGTAGTGATTTTAAAAACCTATCTGTATATAGATAAACAAGATAATAATGGTTGTAAGTTCAGATATCTTTTGGGGGGAAGGAGGTCGGGATGTTTCCCCTCGGTCCGGAACATGCTTCCAAGGCTACAAAACCAGTGTACAGTTGTTAAACAAGTTGTAAATAAAGGCTTCTATAAAATGTGTGATGCTTTTTTTATTACAAGAGAACATCTATCTTGTCACAACTAGCAGTCTTCTTATTTTTCTTCAGAAGAGTTCTCTGAGGAAATTGAGACAGTTGCTTGCCCAGAACTGCTTAGTTTTCAATACGGAATATGAATTCCCATCTTCTTTGGTTAAGTCATGTATGCTATCCAGTGTACTTGTATCAGAAGGTGTTGTTGGATCTACTTTAAGAACTGCTGTTGTAGTGAACAAAAACAACCCTTAGAACTTATGTACAAGAATCTAAAGCCTACTCACAGAAGCTCTTGTAGGAATTAAAGCAGATTTCTTTTTTTTTAAAGTTATGAAGAAATACTTTACAGAGGAGCAAAGAAATGAGTGGGCTTTTATATTCTCTAGGATTTCTAATCAGTTGGTGCAGCTTTGTTCATAACATTTCCAGGACTCCCCATCTACTTCAATGGTAGGGAATGGAAATCTCCGTGTGGTAGGGGGTAGAAGGAAACCAGTGATAAGTCTTTTGGAGTGGCAAAAGACTTGGGCTTCACTCACTTTCTCAGCTGCCTTTAAAGTAAGCCTTTGCTGTCTTCTCCCAAAGGTGCTTTTCCAAGAGGCAACTGGACTTTCAGAAAGTCCAGTTGCCTCTTCAAAAAGCACCTTTGAGATAACAATGACCTGGATGACTGAGAATCTCCATAGACATTTGCTGTCTTCCGTTCATGGAATGGGAATGCTTCCAGGCTGATCGTGCCAACACAACTGGAACTTCAATGTGGCTCTCACCATTATCAGTAGTGCCTCAAGTCTGGTCCTGCCATTATGTTTTGCAGTTAGGGCAGGTTGAAGACTCCTCACAATGAATGGATGCAAAGCTGACACTTAAAAGGTACTGACTCAATGTTTTATTACTGTAAAAGTAGGAGTGGACGCCAAGACCTCAAATGCCTTGTTCGGTAGCTGGACCACCTCTGATAATACAGTAGATCTGACTGTGCCACCCTGCTTCTGTTGCCTTTCCTAACACTGAATTTGGCAATAACATAACCCAACTCCTGGCAGTGACAAGGGGGCTGAATTTGCCAGCCAGCTCTGACAGCAGCCTAGGGGGAAAAAAAAAACAGTAAGCAGAGGCAACAAAACTGCTCCAAGTGAATTCTGAGTGTTATCCAGAAGAGGTAATGTCTTGCCAACATTGTCTATTTAACTAGACATCTCAAGGAGAAAGCTACATTAGACTGCCTATACCCCAGGACATGCATCAAATGGGCTCTTTGCAAGACAATTTGGGGGCTGTTATGCTGTCCTTTATTTCTCCTATTGATTTCTTTAAAAAATATATAGGGATCTTTTAATTTTTTGGGGAGTAGAAATATCCTTGACATTATCCAACTGAAAATTTGTTGTGGCTAAAGGACTCCTGCTATTTTCATCATATTCTGCACCTTTAGGTTTTTGGGTTTGTTTCCATTACAGCATATGGATAAAACTTACACAACCCACCATATACAGGTAGTCCTTGACTTAACCACAATTGAGCCCAAAATTTATGTTTCTAAGTGAGGATTTGTTGAGTTTTGCCCCATTTTACGACATTTCTTGCCACAGTTGTTAAGTGAATCACTCTAGTTGATAAGTTAGTAACCTGGTTGTTAAGTGACTCTGGCTTCCCCATTGACTTTGCATGTCAGAAGTTTGTAAAAGGTGATCACATGACCCCAAAACGCTGCAACGGTCGTAAGTATGAACCAGTTGCCAAGCATCTGAATGTTGATCGCATGATCATGGGGATGCTGCGAAGGTTGTAACTCTGAAAATGTCACATATATAAAAAGTGACATGTCACTTTTTTCAGTGCCGTTGTAACTTTGAATGGTCACTAAATGAACTGTTGTAAGTCGAGGACTACCTGTACAGGTTTAATCCAACTGCTAAATATGAGGGAAGATTAAAATGTTTATAATGGTTGCACGTTATTTACAAAACTAATTTTTGATTTTACGTGCCGATTCCAACTCCCTTCTTACCAAGTCATGAAATTACCAATGCAAATCCATGTCAAAAAGCACTTTTGTTCCAAAAAAAAAAAAAAAAGCTGGATGCTGACAGAATACAGGGAGGAATGCCTAGACCAGTCTCTGCTTGGTGGGGTGCCACAAGCCCTGGTACTCTCATCTCGTTCCTAACATCAACACGAACACGAGTTGCTTTTGGTGAGATGCGAGGTTATACAAATCTGATTAATAAATAAACATGAAGCCTCCAAGTGAAGTATCAGTATGATAGTTTTTCGCCTCCACAGTAGGCTATTTGATGCCATGGAAGAATCATTGTTGGGTTACAGGGGGATGTGATGGGGAACAACAGGCTTCAATGCAATCCAAGCAAAATGGGAGTAACTAGGTTTTAGGAAAACCCCTCCCCTGCCCAATCTCTGTAGACCTTCCATCTTGAGTTCTGGATGAGGCTGCAGTTGGCAGATAGGACAGCGCTCTCTGCAGAGGGTTAACATCATTGCTCAGAGGATCATTGGTTGCCCTCTCCCCTTTATAGCTCCCGCTGCCTTAAGAAAGTTCAAAACATTCTTAAAGATCCATCTCATCCTGGGCACCCTTTTTTTGAACTATTTCCATCTGGCAGACGGTACAGGATAATAAAAACAAGGACAAATAGGCTGAAAAACAGCTTCTATCCCAGTGCAGTAACTATATTGAATTCTACTGTATAGTGCAGTGATGGCGAACCTTTTTTTGCTCGGGTGCCAAAAGGGTGCGTGCGCATGCGATAGCGCGCGCATGCCCACCCATAATTCAATGCCCTCCCACGCATGCGTGCAACAACCCCCCCCCACGCTGCCCTCCTGCGCATGCGCGCAGGCCTCACTGAAGCCTCCGGACTCTGTGAATGGCGAAAAACGGACCCAACGGGCCTACCAGAAGTTCGGAAATGAACTTCTGGTAGGCCCGTTTTTCACCACCTACAGGCTCTGGAGGCTTTCCTGAAGCCCGGGGAGGGTGAAAACTGCCTCCCCCTGCCCTCCAGAAGGCCGAAAATCAGCTGGCCAGCGCGCACATGCGTGCTGGAGCTGACATAGGGCAACGCCTCGCGTGCCCTCAGATATGGCTCCGCGTGCCATCTGTGGCACGCGTGCCATAGGTTCGCCATCATGGGTATAGTGCAATATTAATGCAATATCAGGGGTTCTCAATTCAATTGCATAGAATGTGAAGGATTTGTGTGTGTTTTTAAATAGTTTTCTTATGTATAATGTACACTGAAGATGGCATTTAATTTCGTTGAACAAGGTGCAATGACAATAAAGTTAAGTTACATAAGCACTAATTCCTGGACCAGGAGGCCCTGCTTAGTCACACATGCCTTGGTCACTTCCCAATTAGACTACTGCAACATGCTCTACATGGAGCAGCCTTTAACAGTATTTTGAAAGCTGCAGCTGGTGTGAAATGCAGTGGTGTGGGAAACTACGAATGCATCTTTAAAAGTATTTGATCTAAATTATTGGAACAGCACTATACAATCACAAAGTATAGATAAGATTTTTCTCTATTTTTCCATACGTATGCACAGTAAAACATCCAAAATTAAACATGTTGCTTTAGTGAGATGCTGTTGCTGCTGCTGCGAGAAATACGAAACAAAAACTTGTTTGGTTGTAACTGAATCCTGTTGAAACCCACCATGTGGAAGGAGTTTAATTCACATATGATCTCTCTTGTGCCAATAAGCTAAAAATCGAAGCTGACGTTTGGAAATTACTGCTTGCATTACATGAAAAAATGGTCTTTTGATCTGAATTCCTAGGTTTTATCTGATGCAAATTAACATTTCTGAACCATTTTGTAAATAAAATATATCTTAAAAATCCGGGGTCATAAGGTTACCCTGATACAAGTAAAAGCAAAAAGCTGTACTTTCAAATCAAATGATTATACAAACACTGAAAAGTCATACTAATTTTGACAACCTTGTTCTGTGTAAGATTTTAAATCAAGTATTTTAATTTCAAATATCGTATCAGTCTGAAATGAGGCAACTGACAATATTGTACTGAATTGTCAAAAATAGGAATAAGACAACAGAACCAACCAAAGTTCCAGTATGTAAATCTAAGAATGTGTTAAATTAAATGTATTTAAATGTAATTAAAAATGAGAAGCTGAGTTTTTTCACAGCTTTTGTCAACTGAGAATGAGAATTTCACTTGTCCAATTTCTGAACAAGCAAACTCCAATTAAAAAACCTAATAACCAACCTGGTAAAGTTAGAAGATCTTTTGTGTCTTGTCTTGTAACACTCTAGAATTTGTTAAATTCAATTCAAATTAAAAAAGAAAAATCCAGTTCGTTTTAAGAGTATAAACTTTCAGTGCCATGAATCTGTCCATTCATGATTTGAAGTTAGACAATATTGATTGATATTGATATAGCTCATTTCTGGAAATGCTCCGTTACCTTAAGGACTTTATTTACATATTTATTTTTATCCCACCTGTATTATTTTTCTAAATAACTCAAGGTGGTGAGCATGTATAATATTCCTTCCTATTATCCCACAACAACTTTGTGAAGTGAGTTGCTTCATATTCCAAGATTTCCAATAAGATCCCATTTTATGCTACTCTTGTGAAGCTTTTATTGCCTCCATTTCATGCTTAAGAAACTGATGTTGACAGCATTCCAAAACAGGATACTAACTTATTTAGAAAATTACATGAAGTAAAAGCCCCATAACATTTGAAAGTCCCTGGCCACTTAAGCTCCTACAACTTAAAAACATGAGCATATGGTTTTAATGGAGCATCGTAATTTTGGCATATCTAGTGAAATAATGAAACATTTGTGGGCACGACAGAACACCACATCCACTAAAGTCAGCAAGCCTCAACAAATCATGTAGTGTCTTTTTATGTATTTTCCAGTCTGTGACCAAAGTTTAAAATGAAGTTATGTGTTCAGGAAGAACAAGAGAACCAAGACTTTCTCCAGTGTAAGCCTCCTTAAAGCATCATTGTAGAGGCCTGCCTAGAATCAATTTGTTTGGATAACACAGCAACATCAAAGAATCAACTGAACAAACAGTCTTGAAAATGCTTTATTGAACTGTGGGTCTTACTGTAATGTGCAGGTGTGTTTGAAAAGACTACAGCTTGAAAACTGGTTTTTAAAATCCTCAACAGTTTTTTTTTTTTAAACCCTACCGGGTTTAACACCCAAGTTAACCAGAGGGCAGCTATAGAATTCCCCCCTTAGAACATTCAGTTTCAAAGAGTAAAGAGAAAAAACAAATCTAGTACTGTATTTTATAAAGAAATCATTGGAGTCAAAACTGACAGCTGTCAAGAGATTTTACCATTTTAAGAGTAGCATCCATGTCAAGACTCTATCCTGCTATTTGAATCTGGATTTTTTATTTTATTTTAAAAAGCTTGTAACGTGGCAGAAGTGGAAGAATATACAGGCAAACGAGGGGTGAAGAAAGTGAGAGAACCAGGCAGAAACATGATTGTGGTCTAAGCCTAGTTTAGATTTAACCAGAAGCGGTGTGCAATTTTGTCTTTATTGTCTAACTTTACATTCCCTTTCCCACAACCCCACCCTCCACCCCTCCCAAACCACAATATCCCCACCTGTCCCTGCCTTGGGGTTATTATGAAAGTCTATGCACAAAACACTGTACATTTTATACATACAGGATTAATAGTATAGGCATGTAGGTGGCATGATTCCATTAAAAGGCTTTTTTTTTTTTAAAAAAAATGTTTTATGCCAGAAAAAAAAATGAAGAAATAATAAATTAAAAGGTGCTGGAATTAGCATTAAGAATGCAGTTGCAATATATTGACAAAAGTCTGGGAATCATCTTAAGCTCTCCTGATACTGACAAGTCTCTGCAACTAGGAAGCAAATACATAAATAACTAGGCATATGACCAAGACGGTGAACGTTTTAAAAGAAGACAATTATGATCCAGGTTAACTTTTACTTTAAGACAGTGAATAAATGAACCATCTACACCTGAATAAAACATGTGTCAACAGTTTGAAATTTTTTTAAAAAAAAAAAAAAAACAACCATTAAAAAGAAGGGGGAAAAAACCCTTTAAACAAAGCTGAACAAGTATGCCGATTCCAAGGTACACAAAAGTTCCTGTTGCCAAGCTTGGCAGTGGTCTTACTTTTGTGTTTCCCGGTGATGCATAAAAACCAGGCTGATTTATTCCATACGTAGGTTTGATGGTTAAAGAGGGCAACATTCAAAGACACACTGAGCAAAATGCCACACCCTGAAAAACAACAAGCGGTCCCACTGCAGAGCTTGCATGATGTGCCAACAGCACATGAAAAAAAGGTGGTTCCGATATACATTATTCAAAAGCTACTTGATGGTCACACGTCACTAAATGAGCACTAACGTCTTCGTCTTGTAACCTTTGAATAATAGGAAAGCTTTGGGGGAGGGAGTTGTTTGTAGTTTTACTCCTTGTATTTAAAAGTGTTTTTTTTAAATGACAAGGTCACTAAAACTCATGCACGCTGCAAAAAACCTCATGCAGTAAAGGTAAACCATCCAAGCAGTTTTTATTCATTAATATTCATAAATACACACAGCAGCTTCATTAGAGATTTCTTTTTTTTTTTTTTTCCCCTCTTCAGTTTGAATGTGGAGTATTAGGAGCGCCTTTTGCATGTCAAAAGTACAGAGCACAGAGGATTCCCCTCTGCACTGAAACCTACATTTACCTGCTAGAAGTAAAAATTATTTTAAGTGGAAATGATTATCATATATATCTTTTTCTCTCTTCCTTTGAATGTACACAATGTAACAAGAGTGACAGACCTGAAATTACAATCACCAAAACAAACCCAAGATAGTTGTTGTCCACTTTCATTGGCAAATACAGCACAGAGGACATTGTCTGCGAAGTGGGATGTCATCAAAGAGGAGGTGGAGGAGGCTCATTTCCTTTATTACTCTCTTTTAAATTTAGATTTTCTAAAGCAACATCTAAAGGCATAATATCTACACAGCCCATAGCACCAAAATCAGCAACTTCCCCACGTTCATCCTCATCAGAGGATGAGCTTTCTTCCCGCATCAAAGTGGACAACAGAAGCTCTTGAACAAACAGGCTGCGGTCAGCCCGCTCACTCTCCATTGACTGGCGCTCTACTTCAGACATCTTGGGATCATTCAACCTGCATAAAAGATGGAACAGGATATAGCTGAAAAGGATCACGTGTGTTTCGTTGTAGGACCAATAATTCTAAAAAGCCATGTAAGGCTCTGGGGATGTTAGAATTGTAATAGTTTGCATTTAATATGTAAGTCATAAGCTGCCTGGAATTGCTGTTCCAATATGGGCAGCCATACAAGTCTTTTAAATAAATTATGGGGGATGGGGTCGGGAACAAAAAACAAATCCAAAGTTTATCTCCAGGCCTCGCTTGCATAAATTATTTCCATAAAGGAAAGGGAAAGGGAGCAAGTTATTTGTTGCTTATTACTAATAACCAAAGCTTCTAGGTTTGATCCTGTAAGCTCACTACTGCTCAACAATTGTGGTGCCAAGAGTTGAAGATCTGGAGAAGATTATTATTATTATTTTATTTTTTTTATAGCAAGGGGAAGGAGGGCAGCCTCTTTGCCCGTTACACTTTAGTACTCTGCTTACATTTCCTTGGTTTTTTCTTTCAAAGGTCAGTTTTAAGATATTTGTTTTGGTTTTCTTCTATTTGAGGAAGGTTATCTTTCTATGATCTGAGATGATCTAACCTTTCAGGCTGTTGGATAGGAGAAGGCTTTCTCACTGCTGGTCCCCTATCTCTGGGACTCCTTTCTTATAGAGATGCTTATGGTTTAATTGCTTTTTAAAAATAGTTTGCATATACATTTATTCCAGACTGCATATAGTACTTAAGGAATGTTCAACTGAATGTTTTTTGTTAAACATAATAAAATACAATTAAAGCTTGCAAATCATCTTGCATCCTGAAAAAATAAGAGATAAAGAGATCAGGGGGGAAATGCTGGACTATTCAAGTTCCAGTTCAAGCATGGAACTCCCAGGTAAATTTAGTTTAGGTGACTCATTCCTGTTCAATCCAAGTCAAGTCACAGGGTGACTATTGTGGGGCTGAAGAAGACATCCCACCAGGAATCTATGCACCATGAAGGAAGGCGAGATACAATGATGCAAATAAAGAGGCGTGAGCACCTTAAAGAGTACACAAGCCTTTACAACCAGAATTCACTGTCGCATACATACACACACATATAAACACAAATTTGAAGAAG
Source organism: Thermophis baileyi (assembly GCA_003457575.1). Lineage (NCBI taxonomy): Eukaryota > Metazoa > Chordata > Lepidosauria > Squamata > Dipsadidae > Thermophis > Thermophis baileyi. The sequence goes on along the minus strand of QLTV01004245.1, from coordinate 931,280 downwards.
AAAAATCAGAAATACTCAGATTACATCCAATATGTATAGTGGGGGTTAACTGAAATCTATTGAGAAGTATCATTACTTCAGTTACTTTGAGCCTGAGTAGAGGCAATGGTTATTCTTTGTGGTCTCTGTGCATCACTCATGGGTTTGTGCCTGCACAAAGCATCAACCTGGAAAGTTCCCCAGCTGAGCTTTTGGTGAAAATGCTTCCTTCTTGCTCTGTACTCTGGCTTTGGCTAAACTCCATTAGTCCTTTCTAACTGCTGCTTTGGCACCAATTAAGAGAGGTGTTCTCTCATATTTCTGACTCCAAACCAGCTTATTTTCATTTCCTTTTAGATCCCTTCTCTCATTCTCCTATCCTCCTTCTATCTCATTGTCCTATCCATTTTTATCCGCATGCTTGCTCACTTAGGAAAAGCCAGTTAGATCTCATCTATTCCTTCTAAACTACCATATAAACTCTCCCCTATATATATTTCCACTGCTCATTGTTCTGAAGAGGGCAAATATTTGTCTGAAGTATCAGCAACGTATGCTTCCTACCTTTCAGGCATTCTGAAATCCATGGTCCCAATTGAGAGGTTCTCTTTGGGAGCACATACTGTGGCTACATTTCTAGTCAAATAATCTAGTGCAGGGGTGTCAAACTCGCGGCCCACAGGCCAGATGCGTCATGCGCTGGCCACGCCTGGTTTAGCGAAGGGGAAAAGTCGCGATACATCATGTGACGACTCCGTGATGATGCAAGTTTGACACCCCTGATCTAGTGTGTCAAATTGGCCAACATCTGGCCTCTACAGTTGTAGTCTTGAAATACCATACCTAAAATCAGTATTGGAGTTTTCCACTGTTTTCTTGCCAGCAACGTTATCAACTTCAATTCTGAGACTGCATTTTCTTGAACCAATATCAATTACAGTTGCCTCTGAAACATGGTTGAACTCTCTCTGCTCTAATTAGTAAAATATTAAAAATGTGTGCTGTGTTGTTTTTAAAAAATCAAGATTCAAAATCTACTTCTTAGGAATTTCTTACCTGTCCCTTAGCAATTATTATCTTATTGTCTGCTGGCACTATTTTGTTATCAGCTGACAAACTTACCTGCTCCATCAGCTGTTCATGGTCACTTCACCAGAGCTACAGCAACTTCTGACTGCATTTGCTTGAGGAGGGCTTCTTCCCAACATATGTGGAGTTGCTGGCTTGTCCACACCTTCCATGTTTGTGAAACATTATCAGCTAAGATATCCAAGTCAGAGCAGATGCTTATAGTTTTGCTGTTATTTTAACATAATGCAATCTGCCCCTCCTCCTAAAGCTATACAAAGCTACTGTAAGTTTGATAACAGATAACAACAAACTGTGTTGCTTTAACTGTAGCTCTTCCACTGATCATCTCCATATTCCTAGAACCCATCAGCCTATACCACTATAGATATATCTACCATCACTGAAAGTAGCAGCAGTGGAAATCTAGGAACTGAAGGAATTTAGCAAAGCCAAGGACTGTAAATATACATGGGGTGGGCAACAGTGTCCTGCCAAGAAGCTCAGCTTAAATAGTTTCCCAAAATTCTTTGCATGGAGCAAAGCCATGTGTGTGAAAGCACAGATGACCATTGAACAGAACAAGTCTTGTTGTTTCTTATTAAGTAACGGCTCTGACTTCATCCTTATTGTGACCATTCTGGGATTGTTTTCATATACATGGGCCCAACAAGAATTAAAGATCATATCTCAACTTGGTTTGAAAGTCAGAACAGATTGGGAGTGAGATGCTGGTAGTGGGGGGAAGGTAATGTGACATTCTCCATTGTCACTGACAGATCATTCCCTAGTGAAGTGTGAGTTGATTGAGCCTAAATCCTGTAGAAGCAGTGGATCCATTTGGGTGGTCTGAGCCAGATAGTCAGGAAATCCTGAAGGCTCAGAGGATTTTCTAGATGATATGACCAGTGATTCTGTTGAGGCCGAAGAAAACGAAGAGGGACTACTAACACAATTGCTTCTGAGAACCTACTGCTGTTATACTAGACGGAATCCCTTTGGGTTTGGGGGGAATTTTGGGTAATATTTCCTAATAACATGAGCATTATTAAGTAATATGATTGGGGCACAAGATAAAGAGTCACTTTAAAATAAATAGGTAAAGAGGTCCCAATAGTTCTACTTGCAAATTTAAGATGATAGGTTTGTGCTGTAATTCTACATATTACATTTGCATCTCCAGTTGATATTCTTTCATTGAAAATTACTTTTAGATTAATAGTAATGTTTAAAAAGGAAATATTTCCTACTTGCTTCTTTATGATGTCATTTGTGATATTACATTGATTCTACATATTTTTTACTGTTTGCCTACAGAAAAATACAGGTATTGCCGGCTGGTGGTAGCATTTGGGCCCGATGCTCTTAAATCACACGAAATTGCTGTGCAAATAGAATAGATAATGGACAGCTTTCACATACAGATTTGCTGAAGAATATGATGCATTCTATACAGATCATGACTGTTATCATTGGGATTATTGGGATTGTATATAAAACTTTATAGTGCCTATCTACATCTAAGCCTTTAGTTTTCACATGCTTTTTTTAAACAGGCAGTCCTCACTTAACAATGGCAACTGAGCCCAGAAGTGACCTGTCATTAAGTGAGGACTATCTCTATTATTTGACTCAACTATTTAAAATAGTTCTCTACACACACATATATGCACATATTGAAATTTACTCTAATCCATGAAGTTCAAAGTTGTTTTAAAATTTAGAGTTTAAAGTGTGCATTTATACACACACACACACACACACACACACACACACACAGTTCTTCTCCTTTTTCTAGATTTTCTAGATTGTTTAAAAAATAAGGCATGATGACTTCAAAATTTATTATGCGTTGATGCTCATAAGGATCAAAGAATGTAACAATTCTTTAAAAACATGCTACCGAAAACAAAACTATTCATATTTACGTGTAATAATATAGCCATGAGATAAACCATTCCTGCGTTTGTGTGTGGGCTTATTTGGTAAATTTTGATCAATAAAAATTACACACCCACAAAACCATATTGAACAAAATTTAAAGTTCAGCTTCACACAACTGCCAAACCTTTCATATCTAAACAGTCTTCAGACTGTTGAGTATTTTTCAAGGCATATGTTCTCAGGCTCTACTGTTCCATTTTAGTTTAAGCCACTTGCTGCTCTCTGGAAATATAAGCATACAGTATTTCCCTAATACACGCAATTAGTCATGGGAAAAGCACCCTCTCAACGTTATTCCACGCTGAATGAAAACCAAGCTTGGGGGGGGGGAGAAGGATAGCATCACAATATACAATGGCAGCTTTGAATGCCTGGAGCAAAAAAAAACCAAAACAATCACGGCCATCTCACTAGAATGCATTACCTGGTAAGGAGAAATTGAGAGTTCTGGATAGCCTGCTGATTATTTTCTGCGCTAGACGTGTTGGTTGTTGCTGTAGATTGTGTAACAGTGGTGGTGACACCGCTGGTATTCGTACGCCTCGTTGCATTGCGTGCAGTCTCCAGTTGTTGCCTTGCTGCCTGTGCATGTTGTCTTTCTAACTGCAGCTGCATCTGCAGCTGCTGTAACTGAGACGCCGAAGGACCAGAGGAATTGAGCTGTCCCCCTGCAGAACGCCTTACACCAGATAACTGAGATAAAAGCTCTGCCAACAAGAAAAGAGAAAAAGAGACTAAAATCTATTCTAACAAAACCATGGCCATGGCCAGTACCCAGAAAACTCCTTTCCATTAACTTTGGATTTTTTACTGCCACTGTGTGAAATAATCCTAACTGCTGACAACCTCTAAGACATGGGCACTCTTGGTAAATGATAATTTCAACTAACAATATTGAGCAGGACTGTCTCACACAGGCCAGACAAGGAATGATGGATGGAAACTGAACAAGGAGAGGTTCAACCTGGAAATAAGGAGAAATTTTCTGACAGTGAGAGCAATCAACCAATGGAACAGCTTGCCTCCAGAAGTTGTAGGAGCTTCATCACTGGAAGCTTTCAAGAAGAGACTGGACTGACATCTGTCAAAAATGGTGCAGGGTCTGCTTGGGTGGGGGGTTGGACTAGATGACCTACAAGGTCCCTTCCAACTCTGTTAATCTGTATCTACACAGTCACGAATATCCTTGGTTTTTAGAAATGGGTTTTGCTTCATTCAGAACACGGCAATGCGCAAGGAAAAGAGGCAAATAATTGTGACCCTTACCAGCTATAGGATCCATGGCTTCTCTATTGCTTGGAGAATACGAACTCTGTGATGATGAAAATCCACCAGTGGAACTGCTAGTAAAGTGCATGTTTGATCTACGTGCGCGGGGGCCACCCAATCCTCGACCTGGGTGAAACATTCTACGTACATGCCGAACACCGCTGGATTCATCGTCACCAACAAGTTAACGAAAAAGCATCAACACAGAGTTGCAAACAAAGAAAACCTTAGTCCTCCCCCCTGCCAAAGAATCCCAAAGGTGCTTTTTCAAGAGGCAACTGGACTTTCTGGTCCAACACAACAAAGAGCAAAGAACGACAAAAAGGCAAATTTTATACCCTACAGCTTAGACAGGAAAAAAACAACAACCAGAAAACAGAAAAACCAACCCAGATGGACAGTGACAAGTCTCAGAAAACTGACTGACGGGTGAGAAATCTGTCTGACAGAGAGCTTATCCAAACAGAAAATAATGTTTTGGCCAAAGGACTGAATTTTGCAGTAATACCAGTTGTAGATCTCCTCACAGCCACAGAGTCAGCCATCAGGAACAATAAACTGGCAGAACCAGAAGCAGAACAATTAAGGATTAAGGTATCTGCAGCCCTCGCCAGTGCCAAAACACCCCCTTCCAACCTCACAATTCAAGAAAGGAGAGCAGTGACATCACTAGGAAGAAACCCACATATCACCATCCTGCTAGCTGATAAAGGAAGATGCACAGTCATCCTGAACACTACCAGAAAGTCCAGTTGCCTCTTGAAAAATCACCTTTGAGACAACCATGACCTGGATGACTTAGAATCTCCATAGACAGCTCACCAAAGAACTTTAAAGATCAAAAGAAAAGCTATTTAGTTAAATGCTACTTCATGGATTCATTTTTAATTTAATGTTACACAATTAGAAGAAACCTTACATTAAGGCAAAGCCATACAATAAACCATCGTCATGAAGTAACAGACAAGAAAGAGGCCCACCTTGAGAATTTACAAAACATTGACGGTTTCACGGGCAATGATTTGAAATGCCCATATAAAGTAGCCCTTCTTACATCATGGCATCCTCACATCTAAATAAAGGTTTGAATCTAACATTCTTCTATATCGTGCTCTTAAGTACCTTGAACTGTGGCTAAAAAGCACTCATTAACGACAAAACCATAAAATTGTCCTTGCAGTTGAAAAATTGGGCATTTTTATCTGAAGATCTCTTGATTAAACAATTTGCTCTGTGTGCTTACACAATATTTGGTAAATTAAATCACAGCAGTCAGTTCATTATTGCTTCCTATACCAAAAGCATGTTAACAGCGGAGATATTTATAGAACACCTAAGTTTAGATAATTATAACTAAATTGCAACACCAGTTATTGGAAACTATTCACCTAAATAGTTTCCTAGGAACAATACTTCAAATAGGAATTTATTAGTAAGGCAATCCTTGACTTAGAACAGTTCGTTTAGTGACCGCTCGAAGTTACAACAGCACTAAGAAAGTGACTTATGATCATTTTTCATTCTTATGACTGTTGTAGCATCCCCAAACTCATGTGATCAAAATTCATACTGACTCATATTTACGATGGCTGCACATGTCCTAGTGTCATGTGATCACTTTTTGTGATCTTCTGACAAGCAAAGTCAATGGAGAAGGCAGATTCACTTAACAACCATGTTACTAACTTGACAACTACAGTGATTCACTTAACAACTGCTGCAAGAAAGGTCGTAAAATGAGGCAAAATCACTTAACAAATGTCTCAGCAACATAAATTTTGGGCTCAATTGTGGCCATAAGTCAAGGACCATTTGTACATGTATATTCCATCTTTCTTCTAGGAGTTCAATATAGATCTCTTAGGAATCTTCTTAATTCTCACAATAATGTTTGACTGAGTCTGGCAAATGCCACTAAAGGAACAATATGGTAAACTGGGGCTTTTAACCTGACTCTCCTAATCCAGTCTAATGCTTTAACCACACCTGTTTAGATGACAATTTTTGAAGTCTTTCTTTAAGGGTCGAAAATAAACTTATATAATTAACCATTCAGACTCGATTTGGCACAAAGTGATCAACCACAGCTTCTTGGACATAGCTAGCAACTCAAATCATGTTCACTTGGACAATGCCTACCCTGTATGTTAATAGAATAACTTAGTTCAAAATTAACTTCTTTAATACATTCAACAATAATTATCCTGTTGTTTCTTCTTAATTTAGGAAAGGATATTAAATCTCTAGGAGCTCTGTGTTCCAGTGTAAGATGAGCTGCAAAGTCATCTGTTACGTGATTGGGATCTCCTCCAGGTAATGCTGCACATATTGGACAAATCTGAAAATGATAAAAAGTTTAGAAAGTCTATCTGCATTATAGCCTTCAACAACAAGAAATCTCTAGGAGCTGCTACATTAAAAAGCACAAATCACTTAAGTAAATTGGAGTGCTAACTTAAAAAAAACCCCAGTTTAAGTGGGTACGAGGGCAAGAAAGATTAAACATGTATGCATACAAGACTAAATATTTCATCTATCTTAACAGTGCTGCCAATCTATACATCAAAGCTAATACATAACTGTAATAAACTGTTATCCAATTGTGGCTTTTTAAGCAAGAATCTAACAACTTTGCCACTCCTGATTTCTGAGGTGACTTTGCCAAAGCATCATGGAACTAAAGTTTAGAACTAGTGGGGGAGCGGGGGAACCCTCAGTAATCATTTATAAACAGACTGTCGGTTTTGCAGAGACAAAAAGGATTCTAGATGGCTGTAGAAAAATGTGGCAGCTGCCTCTGATGGTTTTTGGAATGAGCCCATGGTTTTCTGCACAACTGTCAGGTCAGCAGTCTTTCCCATGATTGTGATTCCTACTGCACCAGACTGAGAGACCATTTAAAGGCTCAGGAACCCTTTGCAGGTGTTATGGCTTAATTAGCTGATTAGAGTGGGACACTTTGAGCCTAGAATATTGCACCTTTTCACAATATTCTAATTTTATGAGATTGTGGATTTGGGGTTTTCATGAGCTGTAAGCCATAATCATCACAATTATGACAAATCACGGCTTGACCTATCTTGCTTTGCATGTAATAAGTTTATCTCATATATTTGTTTCACCTTTTCAGTTGCATTACTGTAATAAATGAACTTTTGCACGATATTCTAATTTTTCGAGTTTCACCTGTACATTGTTTACACAATAGCAAGCCTTTACCTGCATCCAGAATTCATTTATATTTTCCCATGTAAAAGCAATAGATTGTACCAGCTACATTTGGAGATAAATCAATCAATTTTAAATGTAACAATTCTGGTTTTCCTCTTAACAGGACGACATGAAAAGTATGTGTTTTATATTATTTTAAGGCATTTATATCTTACACACTGTGCGAAGAAATCCAGGCACCTCACAACAAAAAATATTAATTTATGTTATTCATTCAGGAGTATGGCTATTATAATTACCACTTCTGTTGATGTTTCTGCGTGTTCTGAAGTAACATGTTCTTGAAGAGATGTTTCCGTATAACCCATTTTTCCACAATATGGACAAGTAAAAGACTGTGGCTGCTCTACAGAGAAAGCTTCTCCACCATAGTACAAATCTGAAATAATAAAGAACATGACAACTGCAGTCAAAACAAATTATCATGTTGGAAATATAGAAAATATTCTTTTTAAAAAAAAGTTTTTAAGAACTATTTAGCTCAACATACAATTTACTGAACTTTCTGAATATAAAACTACTAATATATACCATTTAAAAGCAAAAGCAAAATAAACCACATATAACCTCAGCTAGCCAACATTTATATTATCCTATTTTTCCCCACTGTGGTTACATGTTATAATCACATTATTTTAAACTACAAGAATCAAGGCTATTGATCAATCTATAACCTGAATTTTTGTACTATACAAATAAATCCAACCCTACTGAATACTGGTAGCATCTACTTTCTCTTTGCTTCCTGTATTGAGAGCACATGAATGCCAGCAACTATTAAGACATTTTGAAGTAACGATATACATCATTATTTCCTCAAAATCTTACAGCATTTAGACAGTCTGACTCCTAGGGAAGGTTCATAACTAAACAAATAAGAGAAAATTTCAAGCTGAAATATAAATAGCCATTCTTCGCCTTTGTTCAAACTGAAATACCCAGAGTCCACAGGTTATACCACTTGTTCAATGACTGTTCAAAATTAACGGTGATGGTGAAGGAGTAGTAATTACGACCTGTCCTCAAAGTTCAAGCAGTTGCAGCTCCCCAACGGTCGCAATCCAGGTACTTGGTGCCAGGCTTGCAATTATGATGTTGCAGAATTCTGCGGTTACATGATTGCAATTTCCAATGTGATTGCGAATTCTTGCTGGCTTTCCTCAAGCAAAGTCAATGGGGAAACTGGCAGCAAATTCGAAGCTACCCGTCACATTTTCACTTATCCGCGCTCTGTAGCACCTGCCTGCAGCACCCCGCCCTCCCCCCCATCCTCTGGAGATCCTGCTCCCCCACACTGTTGCCTGGAATTCCAGTCTCTTCCTGTTTAATGACTGATATGGTCCTGGAGTTATGATAGCGACCAGGACAGCCATCGCTAAGCGATGCAATTACATGACATTCCACTGTGTGACAGCATCACTTTGCGATGGAAATTCTGGTCCCCATTGTAAAACGCTTCTTAAAAAATATCCTGGCATATATCAAACTTCTCAATTCAAATCCAAGTGGAATTATTTGCTATGCCCCCTGACAAATGTCGCACTGAAAATAACATATGCCACCAGTGGGCACTCTGTGCCTTGCAAACCTTCTGCAATACTAAATCATATTTTTACAGACCATAAAACTGCTCCAAATCTCCAAATAACTTTTTTTCGTTACCCAAGCTGGATCTGCAACATGACTGCTCTCTATGAGAGAATGAATATATGTGAGCTCTTACTAGCTATGTGGCCAAAAAACTACCTAACCATGATGGCTTTCATGTTATCAGCTATATATTTGATGGCTTGATCTTATGAATATTAACACAGCATATCCGCAATTGAAATAACTATATGAGCCCAGGTGGATATTTCCCATTATTTAATTGTGCTAAAACAGCCTCTTAGCAAAATATTAAATCACAGTTAAGGAACAACAACAATTCTGATCAACTAAAATTTTAAACCGGCAATACAGCTAGTTCTTAAATTATAACTACAATTGGGACCAGAATTTCCATTGCTAAGCAAGGCAGTTGTTAAGTGAGTTACACCCAATTTTATAACTTTTTTTTGCCACAGTTGTTAAGTGAATCACGTGAACATTAAGGAAACCCAGCTTCCCCTGTTGCCTTTGCTTGTTGGAAGCTGGTTGAGAAGGTCATCAATTGCAATCACATGACACCAGGATGCTGCAACTATCCTAAATACATGCTGTTTGCCAAGCACCTGAATTTTGATCATGTGACCATGGGGAAGTCACTTTTTCCAGTGCTATTGTAATTTGAAACAGTTGCTAAATGAATGGTTGTAAGTTGAGGGCTACCTGTATTATTTGCTATTATTATCAAGGTACAGTTAGAGAGATGGCCACTTTTAGCAGGGAAGAAGCACTGACTGCCTTTCCACAAAACAGGGATTATTCCAATAACGCTTTATTGAAAATCATTCTTGCACATAGACATATTAATCATGGCTTGCCACCAGATTTTCATTTGTTTTACCAGTACCTGAATAATAAGTTAACATTCATACAGCATATACATGACACATTGTATCTTACCAGATTTACATTAAGTAGGTCAGTGATGGCAAACCTTTTTTTCCTCGGGTGCCGAAAGCCCGTGCTATTGCACACGCATGCATGCCCACACCCATAATTCAATGCACCCCACCCCCCTGCATATGCGTGTGACCCCCCTACTGCCCCCACGCATATGACCCCCCGCTCCCCCATTTCCCGACTTCCGGTGGGCCCGGTAGGCCCGTTTTTCACTCTCCCCAGGCTCCAGAGGCTTCCCTGGAGCCTGGAGAGGGTGAAAACGGCCTCCCCCACCCCCCCCGGAGGCCCTCCGGAGGCTGCAAACGCCCTCCCAGAACGTCTGCACAAGCCAAAAATCAGCTGGTCGGCGCACTGGAGTTGAGCTAGGGCAACGGCTCGTGTGCCGGCAGATATGGCTCCACGTGCCACCTGTGGCACGCGTGCCATAGGTTCGCCATCACGGAAGTAGGTCATCTAACCCTCCTTAGACCCAATCCTGTAGTTAAGATTCCAGTCAGGAATCATGGCTTACAAAATCATTGTTCTATCTGCTATCGAAGTTATGAAATTTAAAAAATTATGAACTCTCACTTCCTACTGCTGGACATTAGGTTAGTATTAGGAACAGATCCAAAATAAAATCAATCTTTGCCCAGTTTTTCCACTGCTCCCAGTTCTGATCAGCCATCTCCCTTGCACTCACCCATGTATAATAGCTCTAGTCTCAATCAGGCCATCTGCCTATTTTTATTTATGCTGGTCAACCATGTTTCTGGGGTATCACAGGTGGCAGGAGACGAAATAGATGGAAACCATTATCAACAGCAGTCTCTCTGAATCATTGCCTGGGTGTCTCATGATTAGCCAAAGCCAAGGCGTACTGTGCACAAATATCTAATGGCAGGCTAGTGTTAATACACTATCATTAAAAAAAAGTAAATTGTGGTTTCAAGCTACATTATTTTGCCAAATAATACATTAAGATTTGATTTTGCTATGGCTTCACAGATGCTAAGTCAAAAATAGCCAATTATATTTCTACCTGCCCACAGATGAAATCTTTTCACCATGTTGAAAAGTGTTCACAAAGTGCCTATAAGAAAGATTGAAGTTAGAAAAAGACAGGTTTTTTAAAAAAAATTACAATCAGCCTTCCTTCCAGACTTAATTCAACGTCTGTTTCCCAATTTAACAGAAGTGGAACATTATTTTGGCCTCACTAACATTTATTGAATGTGCTGAACTGACAACCAGAGTGTGAATTACAACAAACACCTTAGGTAAGTATATTAATAGTAGTAAACTATGATACCTGTATAATAGTAAGGTGACAGCTCTCTTTATATACAGCATGAGAAAGAGATGCTGGTATATGACTGGAGTACTGAATAGAAGACTAGAGGACAGAAGGCATGTCCTCTATCCACATTTTTTAAAATTCAGCAAAGATATTATCCTTCTTAAAAAGTCCTTAAAAATATAAAGCTGGACATAACTAAAACTTTGCTGTATAACATGCCTAATGACTTTTAAAGTTTGCCTTTGACTCATACAGGGCCAGTATCCAAACTGTCACAAACCTCCTTTCACATATAGCGAAGAGAAAGTGGCTGACAGAATTGAGAAACACTCAAGCTAGGCAGACACAGCTCCTGTATTGTGATAGGAGCATTGTACATGGACTGCACAGTGACACTTACAGTTATGAGCTGCACTGAAAGAACAGGAAAACAAAACAAAACAAATTCTTTTGGAGCTGAGGAAGTGTGCTGGACAGTGTGCAGATTTCAATATAAAGTTAGATGAAAAATTAAACGGCGTAAAACAATTGACACGACAGCATGAATCGCTCCCCCAAAGCCACGTCAATCAGCTGTGATGAGATGCCAAAAAGGTTACCCATCATCAATTATAGCCTCTTTCTTGATATGTTGGTTGATGGCATAATACCAGCCCTTAGGAAAATGCAGCCAACTCCTGGCAGGCTGCCCAGGGCTCAGCGGGTATGTTCAACTATCCCTTCATTGACTCGGCCAGGTAATATGCTATGACTGGCTGAATGTCATCCTGGCAGATGGTCTGGTTGCTTTTCTTTTCCATAACTGTGCCTGAGTTCTGCTCCACAATCTCAATACCTTTAGCCACGTTGCCCTTCTGAAGGAGATCTGGGTTGCTGCTAGAAACACCTTTCTGCCTCCTCCCTTCTAGACCTTTGTTTTCTTCATTTGTCCTTTATTTTCTTTACAAACCTGGTTAACCACCTCAACTTCGTATTTTTTCTGACGTTTTTGGACTATCTGCTCTGCAGTAATACGAAATCTAGAAGGGTTTTCTCTTTTACAGGAACGGTGGGTACGTGATTACAAATTGTTTTGGATAAATTCTACACAGTAGCTGGATTAGATGTTATTACAAAGGACTGGAAATAATTTTTAAAATATAATTATGAATCTAGTTATGTAAAATCAAGGTGGAATTAAAAACACAGTAACAAAGAGTTTGTATAATTAATGGTTAAATCACTGGACTAGAAGTTGAGAAACACGAGTAGTAATCCTGTCTTAAGCACGAACCAAATGGGCAACTTCAAGCCCATCACTCTGTCTCAGGCCTAGAAAGGAAGCAGTAGAAAAACACTTCCAAAAATGTAGTTTCCAGGAGTGGAAACTACATGCAGTTTTCCAGGAGTCGAAACTGACTAAAAAAAAAAGTCTTACCATTATTAAAGGAGAAAGCAATAATCAAACGGACCACTCTTTCATTTTTTTTCTAACACTCCTACACTCCCAATATCAGTACTCAATACAAAATGAATTTAGTCATTAACTTAAAAAAATAAATACTACACTAAGAGAAATCATCCAATATAAAAGTCTATGAATATTGCATTGTGTATTTTTGATATACTTCAATTCAGATGATTAATATTACGACGTTTAAATGTGCACAGACCATAACCACCATCTGGTACTTTTTGGGTTAGAATTAAACATTTCACTTACTTATAGTTCATACTCTCTAATTCAACACCCCTTACCCCGTTTTTTAAAATCATCTACTGTACTATTTAAATATGAAGATAAATTCACCAAGAGGGAAGGGTAGATGACTTTATCATGTTAGTTATCTAATTATAGAAAATAAAGCCGTCATTATGGAATACTGTATATACAAACAGAGGGAGTGAGCAGATGTTCCAAGCCCATTTTATAGGTATTCTAGTTTAGCTACTGCCTCTTTTAGCAACCGTTTGCAATTACAATGGTAATGAAAAAGTAGCTTTGCAACCAGTCCACATATTTACAGCCTTTGCAGATGTGCAAAGCAAAAGAAAGCTGAACATCAAAAACACAGTTGCCGTTTCACTCAGTGACTTCACTTAACAACCAAGTTGCCTGTCCCAATTATGGCTGCTAAACAAGGACTACCTGTACTGTCTTATCTCCAAAAGCATCACATAGGTTGTCAGATGAGTTCATTGCAAACATTTGAGAAATAGTATTTCATTGTTTTACTGGCAAAGGTACAGGCAGTTGTCAACTTACAACAAATGAGACCAGAATTTCTGTTGCTAAGCAATGCAATTATAAAGCAAGACTCCGTCACTTAGTGATGGCAATCCCTATGGTCCCATTTGCTGTTGTTAACTGAATCCCATAGTCATTAGGTGAGGCAACTTCCTGCTGGCTTCCGTGACCAAACTCAGTGGGGAAGCAATCAGGAAGTTGCAACCAGGTTAACCTGTTGGCTTCCCCATTGTCTTTCTGGGGAAGCCAACAGGGAAGATTGAAAATCACAATCATGTAATTGCACTTGGCAACCAATTGTAAACTCAACGGTGTTGCCAGGCACCCAGATTGGGATCACCTGACCATGAGGTGCAGGAACAGCTGGAACTCCAAGGATCAGTTGTAACCACGCCTTCATAACTTGGGATAATCTCTGACCAAATGGTTGTAGGTTGAAGTTAATTGATTATGAGAGCCAGTTTGGTGTAGTGGTTGAAGTGCTAACCTAAAAAGCAGGAGACTGTGAATGCTAGTCCTCCCTTAGGCAGAGCTGGCTGGGTGACTGAGCAAGTCACTCTCTTTCAGTCAAGGACACCCCACCACGGGGTTGTTGTTGCAGGAAAAATAGAAGGCAAAAATACCAAATATGTTAGCTGTCTTGAGGTGACAATGAATACACACACACACACACACCAGGTGAGATAAAAATATAACAACGTAATAATGCTCAAATATAATTAAATGCATTAATTTCAATCTTTATCTATGTTGGAAAGAGTGTAATAAAGCTGCAAATTACTACTACTTAGCCTTTTCTGTGATTCAGTATCACTGCCTAATTTCCAGCCATCCCAGTCTACAGGGCTTTAAAGGAAAAACATTTGTCTTCCATTTCTCACATACAAGCACTGCTACTATCTCCTCTAAGGAAATAGCAGAGCTGTGAAAAAAAAATCTCTGTGTGCTAAGCTACTGTATCAGCAAACTTCTGAATTTTTTTGTATAGCCAAAATGTTCTTGCCTGCCCCTTCCAATATCACTGCCGGGGTTTCTGTCATTGTTTCTAAATCTTCCAGCCAAAAAAAAAAAAAGTCATTTGCAGGGAAAAGGTCTGTTACCCATCTGTTCAAAACTGGTGTGAACTTGTCATTTCTTTTCCTGTTTGTAAACAGTAACAGTTGAAGCGTTCATCAAAGTGCTCACAGCAAATTTAGTAAGAGACGTATCACAGGGAATATATACCGAGACAATAGGACATACATAATGACAATGACATAATACTGGTGCGTGCACACACATACAAACATACATACATACACACAAACATACATACATATATACATATGAACACACTCCTAAGCAAACTGAAAACCTAGGGTACAATTTGATGCAAGATCAAAGTAACCTAATGAAGAGAGAAATATGGTAAGAAAGGAAAAGTAGGAAGAAAAAACAGGAAAGATAAGAAAAGTAGGGAGATAAACAAGTCACAAAATCCTCTCACTAATTCTAAAATGCTTTACTGTATACTTTATTGTTCAGATGAGAGAACTGGGAAAAAGCATGTATAAGCAAAGTATTATGTAAAGATATTCTTTTCCTCCCAGAGCACTCTGATACAATAGTCTCAATTAATTTTTGGCTGGCAACTAGAAATTGGATTTTTCAATCGCTCAAATCTTTCCTGTACATGTAATTTCTATTATAGTCCAAAACCAGTATAAAAGTAACCTCCTGAATTAAACTTCATCTGTGTTAAGAAAAATCCAGACAGGCATTCCTAACACAGTTTTTTGACAAAATATTATAGCCTGAAGACATTCATAGAATTAAGCATCCCACTAATCTACTAGTTGCCATGCTCTGCATATGCCTCAAAGGCTTTCAGGCTGGACAACTGCAAACTTTTCTATATCAAATTTAAAATGATAGGTATTCATTTTGTTGTGCTTTGTATCAAGACCTTCCAGTGTCTCATTGCCATTTCCCACTGTGTTCTTGACCTGGAAAATAAAAAGAAAAGCTAAATTTATGCTGAGTGACTTCGAGCAAGTCACATTCTCTTACCCCAGCTACCCTGTAAGGTTGTTGTTACAGGGGAAAATAGGAAAGAGCAGCCAGTCTTCCCATATCTAGCACTGGCCCATAAGCCCATACTTCTCACTGACTTAAATCAGTTTCAGTTATTTTATTTGTACTTTTAGTTTGTTTTATGAGGGTATGTATGTGAGGTCTCACTTATTTTGGCTATGTCCTGCGGCAGAATTCACCGGAGAAAGCAATTATGCTGGGAAGTTTTAGCAGATGGCTGGACACCATCAAAGCTGGCACCAGCCACAGCACTGAAAACCTCAAAGAAGCAGTGCAAGATCGGAAGATGTGGAGAGACCTGCCCAAAGAATCCGCAAGAGTCGGACACGATTGAATGGATAACATCATCATCATCATACAGTTGCAAGAAAAAGTATGTGAACCCCTTGGGATTACGTGGAGTTTTGCATGAATTGGTCATAAAATGTGCTCTGAACGTCATCTAAGTCACAACAATAGAAAAACACAGTCTGCTTAAAATAATACTACACAAACATTAGATGTTGCCATGGTTTAATTGAACATAACATGTAAACATTCACAGTGCAGGGAGGAAAAAGTATGTGAACCTTTGGACTTAATAACTGGTTGACCCTCCTTTGGCAGCAATAACCTCAACCAAACGTTTCCTCTATTTGCA
>QLTV01004245.1:889929-909052 GCA_003457575.1 Thermophis baileyi | reverse complement strand
TCTTTCAATTATTCCAATTTTTTAGGAAAAAAAAAAAAAGCCTTCAGGAAAAAACTGGGAAAAAACCGTTTTTTTTCCAAATTTTTCCGGTTTTTTTCCGGGCCTTCACATCTCTACATATACACATATCACACATATCACATCACATGTGGCTCTGAATGGCAAACAATTAAAATCTGAATAAAAACAATAACCAAATTTGTAAAAGCACAAACAATATAACAGGTACCACAAAAATCTAATTATCTGAAATTAAGTGATTGACAGTATACTGTGCACAAAAATTTTTAGTATAATTTTCAATACAAATTCAGTACATTTTTAATTTAAATAAGGAAAGATAGAATAGTTTTGTATTTAAATGTTTCCAATTTTTCTAATATAATTTTATATTCTAAGTGGCATTATTTAGCTAACACTGAGGTTTTTATTTTTTTCTCACATATTTCAGAATGTTCATGTATTTAAACCAAATAATCAACACAGAATACAGTATTTTATACAAAGCATTTAAAATAAAATACTAGCAAAATAAAAAATCTTCACTAGACTATTATCTAATGAATTGTAATACATAAAAATTGTATTATTAAAAAGCAAAAAAAAAAATCTGTTTAAAGTCTTCAATTCAGAATTTTCTGGAACCCACTTCAGCAGAAGGGAATCTATACTTTCAAAACTGTATTCATGTTGAAGTTAATGATAACTACTATATTTAATACACTATAATTATTAAGCATGATCAAACTTTAAATCCATCTGCAATGTTAATTACAGAGACAGTATCATCAATAAGACTTTGGATAAATCATGGGGTCAATTGAAAGGGAAAACATAACTATTGGAAGATTCTAAATAAAACTAGCATTTCCAAGTTTCAGCATATAAATGGATTCTACAATATTAACATTCATTTCACCCAAATCTTCCATCTAAAAATGCTATAGAATTATTTTGCTTTTATTTTTAAACTTTCAGATGGAACCTTAAAATAATTTATTGATAATACTGACCAAATACCACGCTTCCTAGTTTTAATAAAAACCAGCAATGCAGATGTTTAGTTTCTCCCTATGATGTGGCTTTCATCAACAAAGATTGGTCGAGACAATATTGTAATCAGGATTGAGAACCAGAAAGTATAAAATAGCCTTAATATTTTTCATTTGTTTGATATTTTCATGTCCTGAAAATATCGTGTCAAAGTCTAGAAAGCCTGTGCAGATTAGACACTTGTTTTTGATGTACTTTTGTATTCCTCTTTTCCTTCTTAGGAGTGAGTAGGTCTAAAAATATCACTGCTTCAACACTTGACAGAAAAAGAGAGGATTGGCATTGCTGCTGTCTTGACAGAACAGCCAAGTGATAAAAAGAACTGAGAAAAAGAACAGAAGGGGCGTTGGTCTTACCTGATACGCTCCTTCTCGGTGTGCTGAGAGAGAATCCAAAGAATGGGTTGACTCCGCCTTTCTGCCCAGAGACTGAGTCCTTTTAAAAGTTTATAGCCACGCCTCTCTTGACTATATCCCAGTTTTTGATGAAGGCGTAGCGGTTGACATGACACATTACTGAACCTGTTATCCACTCCTGGACTCTGGACCAGACTGTCGCCAGGGTGGGGTTGGATTCTCTCTCAGCACACCGAGAAGGAGCGTATCAGGTAAGACCAACGCCCCTTCTCCTGTGTGCTGAGCAGAGAATCCAACGAATGGGACATACCAAAGCCGGCTTGTCCTAAGGGTGGGTCGCGGTCCGGTCCCGAGTCTCCAGGTCTGAGTGTACCTTTTGGAGAACCCATCTGCCGAATGCCGCTTCAGCCGAAGCGAAAGTGTCCAGCTTGTAGTGTCTGATGAACGGGGACAGTGAGGACCAAGTCGCTGCCCTACAGACTTCCTTAAGAGAGGCCTGTGTCGCCCATGCCGCCGTAGTGGCCGCACTCCTGGTAGAGTGGGCCATCACTCGTCGGGGCAACGGAAGAGCCTGAAGCTCATATGCCTTGGCGATGCATGCCCTTATCCACCGACCCACTGTTGATGCCGTGACCTTGTTACCCAGCGTAGAAGGCTGGAATGACACGAATAGAGACTGTTTTCCTGAAAGGAGCTGTTCTCTTGATGTAGATGCAGAGGGCCCTCCTGACATCCAAGGTATGCCACTTATTTTCCAGGGCATGAGTCGGGCCCGGACAGAAGTCTGGCAAAATGATCTCCTGTGCCCTGTGGAACAAGGAATTAACCTTGGGGAGAAAGGAGGGATCCAGCCGCAGAACCACCCTGTTTGAATGGAATACACACAGGTCCCCCCTTATGGAGAGCGCCGCCGAGATTCGTCTGGCTGAGGTGATAGCCACAAGGCAGGCTACCTTGCAGGTGAGAAACCGCAAGCTGGCCGTCCATAATGGCTGGAAGGGAGCCAAGGAGAGTGCCTGCAGGACCTTGGGCAAGTCGCAGGTGGGGTACCTGTGTACCACCGGAGGCTTTAAGTTGGTTGCTCCCTTAATGAAGCTGCGTATGATAGGGTGATGTGCGAGGGACTCCAGATCCCCACATGACAACACCGACGACAGCGCTGCCACCTGTCTGCGTATTGTGTTGGAGGATAGGCCCCTGTCCAGTCCGTCCTGAAGGAATTCCAGGATCTGGGCAATGGATACCGAGGTGGGATTAATGTTGTCCTTGGAACACCAGCTATAGAAGGTCTTCCAAGTCGAATCATAGATTCTGTTGGTTGATGGTCTCCTACAGGCCTGGATTGTCCGGATCATCCTAGTAGAGAACTTGCCCTGTCTCAGAACCCTCCACTCAAATGCCATACCGTCAGTTGAAGCCATTGTGGATCTGGGTGGACTAGGGCCCCCTGACTGAGGGATATTCTGTCCTGAGGAATCCTCCATAGCCTGGATACGGATAGACTGACCAGATCTGCAAACCACGGTCGTCTGGGCCAGTGTGGAGCCAGGAGCAATACCTCTGCCTTCTCCGCCAACACCTTCCTGATTACCCATGGGATCAGGGGAAGAGGGGGGGAAGCGTATAAGAGACCTCGAGGCCACGGAGTGCGGATTGCATTGGTCCCCTCCATCCTCGGTGTTGCGAACCTGGAGTAAAACCTCGGCAAGTGGCTGTTTAATGGGGTAGCGAGCAGGTCCAGGACCGGAGTCCCAAACCGTTCTGACAGTTCCCTGAACAGGTCTGGATGCAGGCACCACTCCGAATGGTCGACTGTGGTCCTGCTGAGCCAGTCCGCCTGTACATTCCTTGTCCCCGAGATGTGTTCCGCCCTGATGGAGAGAAGATGCTTCTCTGCCCAGAGACTCAATTTCTCTGCCTCTCGCATGAGGGGTCTGGAGTGGGTGCCCCCTTGACAATTGATGTGGGCCTTGGCTGCTACGCTGTATGTCAGAATGAGAACATGGTGGCCAAGGATCTTGTCCTGGAACGATATGAGGGCCAGATGGACCGCCCTGATTCCAGCCAGTTGATGTTGTTCGCCAGATCGTCCCGTGACCACTGTCCCTGTGCCATCTGTGATTGAAAGTGTGCGCCCCAGCTGAAGATGCTGCCGTCTGTGGTGATAGTCAGGCGACTGGACTCCTTGAATCCACAGCCCCTCATCATGGCCCGGGACATCCACCACTGGAAGGACTGGAGTACCTTGTGGGGAACACGAACCTTGGTGGGTGAGATGTTCTTGCCAGACCTTTGGTAAGGTAGGAGGAACCACTGCAAGGTCCTGGTGTGTAGACGTGCCCAACGATTGCGATGCAAGATACCCTCTTGCCCAGGAGCTGTGAGAGGAGGACCAGTGGAACTGACTGGATCATTCGGATCCGGCTCGTCAATGCTTTTATGCTGTCCTGACGTTCTTGCGATAGGTATACCTCGCATAGTGCGGTGTCTATGATCGCCCCCAGGTGTGGTAAACGGGTGGAAGGAGTCAGGTGACTCTTCTGGTAATTGATGGAAAATCCGTGATCCTGAAGGATCCGGATTGTGACTTGCAGGTCCTCTGCCGCCCAAAGGTGGGAGGAAGACTGAATTAAGATGTCATCCAGGTAACACTGGACCCGGATTGGGATTGCCCTTAGGTGGGCTGCCAATGCCGCCAGTATTTTGGTGAAAACCCTGGGTGCTGAAGATAGACCGAATGGTAGGGCTCTGTACTGGTAGTGCCGTCCCGCATAGTAAAACTGAACGGCGGTGGGACGGTAGGATAGGCATGTGTAGGTATGCCTCCGTCAGATCTATGGATGTTAAGAAGTTGCCCTCTCAGATGCTCTCCAGGATGGACTGGAGAGACTGCATATTGAACCTCTTGTAGATAAGGTGTTCGTTTAACCTTTTTAGGTCCAGAATCGCTCTCCACCCCCTTGAGGACTATGGGACTACAAATAGGATGAAGTAGAATCCCTGCCCCTGTTGGTCCACCAGAACCGGCTGGATAGCCTGAATGTCCAATAAGTGTTGGATAGCGGCCTCCATGAGACCCTTTTTTGTGTTGTTTCTTGATATGGGGCAATGTATGAAGAATCTCGGGGTGTGGAGAGAAATTCGAGAGTGAGGCCTAGTCTCACTGTGTTTAGGATCCAGGTGTCTGTCATGGTTGCCTCCAATTGATTTGCGAATAGCCCTAGGCGACCACCAATGGGAGGGCTGGATCTGGGGTCACTTGTAGCGATGGAAGGGTCGGCCTCCCGAGCCACGAAATGGTCTCTTGTTCTGGAATTGTTGTCTGTTTCTATCCCTAAATCCTGTTCTATCCGTCTGGCGATCAGTTCTGTGTAGGTATGTGCTCTGGGAGTAGCCCGCTTCTGTGTCTGTTGGCCGAAAGGAAGGCCTACGAAAATAAGACGAGGGGCGTCATTCCGTCTCTGCCAACAGCTGATTGCTGCTGCGGCTGTATTTTGCCGAAAACCAAAGAATCCTAACTCTACCTTTTTGCTCTGAGAAGTTCTTGTTAAACGCATCTCTCTTGGGCTTAGACGGAGTCAAAAACTGGGATACAGTCAAGAGAGGCGTGGCTATAAAGTTTTAAAAGGACTCAAGTCTCTGGGCAGAAAGGCGGAGTCAACCCATTCTTTGGATTCTCTGCTCAGCATACTGGAGAAAAGCATGTTCACAGTCTTGTTTTAAACCATGATTTACCTAGCATACAGGAACATCTTTCTATTTTAAGTTCAAGATAATTCTGTATGTTACAGATTACATTCTTAATGATCTAATTTTACCAACAACCAGATTAACTAAGTACTTTGTGCAGCATTGATTTCTAAACCTACATCACATCATTTTATAGTTCTTGATTCAAGACTGTAGAAAATACAATGCATCAGAGATTATAGGGATGTGACACATAAAAAAAGACAGACCTCCCTCACTTTGTATATGGATAAATCTTACATGGCTTACATTCAAAAAGGTTTAGGAATCACAGGAGTATACACAAAATAGAAAATTATTTTTTTATTTCACGTGCAGAACAAAACAGTCTGACTCAAATGAATTCTGTTGAAACGATTCAACTTGGCTGTATTCCCTCGGAACAAAACAGTATGAACAAAACACAAAATATTTCAAGTGCATAGAACAACAATGAAAACTCAGGATCAGCTGCATTCCCTTGTTTTTCATCCTAGGTCTGCAAAAGTGAAGTGATATTCCCTACTGAATGCTACCCATCACCCAAACTTCAGAAAGTTTATCCAAGGGCATCACTGTTTACATTAGCATGACACATTATAAATCCCACCCCCCAACAGAAAGAATAGACAGGTGATTTTTTTAAAATTATTTTTTTTAACCTCTCCGTGTGGCTCAGTTACCACATAATAGCACAAAAAAGAACAGTTAAATTATTTAACATTTTTTTTAATTGGTACATCAGCCCTATGAGGTTTTCTTTCTTTCTTAATTTCTTTAACTAGGCTGTCAAAAATGTGATGCCTGTTTGCCAGATGCAAAAGAACCATGTTATTCTTTCCCAGTGCTGCTACTTGTGCAAGAGTGGGTGAAAGAAAGAAAAAGAAGACTGCTAGAGCTTCTTAACAGCATGAGTAACATAAATATTACAAAACAGTAGAGAACACACAGACAGCATATAAACATTCATTCCCAGTCAGTATCTGTCTGTAACACTCATACAACCCCCACCTATACACTTGCATGGATTCTGTTTCTTGAAACAAAACACATTTTTATTTCATCCTTGGGACAAAAAAGCATATTTTGGTTTATGCCCAGCATACTAAAAAGGGCTCAATTCTTTGCAGTTGAAATGCTTTACATTTCTCAAGGGATGACCAAAATATCCTAAGTGGAGATATTGTTTTGTGCACTTTGAGTTTAAAACAAAACACCCATGCTGCGATAGTTTATCCTGACCACAAAACAAATATACTATTTTATTCCGAGAATTCTGTAATTGGCTTTTTAAAAATCCAACATTGCAAATAAAATGGCATGGACAAGTCGAATCCTGTTACTACCGGTCAAAACTAAGCAAGGAGAAAATAAAATAAAAATAGGGATCAGAAAAAAAAGAGTACAACAGGCAGAAGCAGAGGTTAATACTGTCCCTGGACCCCAGGCACTGAATTATCTGAATAAAAAACACTGTATCATAAGTCAGGTATAAAAAGCTACACATTGTACATTCAGATGATGGAGTATTAGAGCAAAGATAATCCAGAAGACTCAACTCAAAAATCATGCTATTTGTAATGTTATTGCAGTATTGAATTTAAAAACTCTAGATGAAATACATCCCAAAGTACTGAAACAAATGGACAACTGGATGGATTGGACATACATCAGAAATCCTGGAGAACTTGTGAAGTATCTGATATACAACTGGAATAGAGAAAATGTAACTCTTCAGAAAGAGAGAAAAGGAAAATTCAGCAAACTACAGACATTTCGGTTTGACAGAGAATCCAACAAACCAACAATCCAGAAAACTGGTAAACTCCCCTTCATCAAACATATTCAAGCCCCTCTCTAGGATTCTACAATTTGGGCTCCTGTACTATGCAAGGGGCTGCATTTGAGGGCCCAAATGGATTCTTCCAGCTCTGTAATTAAAATGGAATGTTTTCAGGACAAACAAAAAACAAATCATGCTATCTCATATACATATAAATTATTTTTTTAACTTTGATTATTAAATCCAATTTGTCATATTTTATATAGCTCCCTATGAAACTGAAAGCATGTATCAGAGGTTAGAAAAGCTGTACATAGAAAAAAAGAAAAACTTAATCAAGACAGAATTTAATCTTCCATAAAGTACTTATTGTAATGCTAGCAAGATTTCCATAGTTCCATAGATAAGATCAAATATCAAATGGAGTCACATTGTATCTTTAGGATGAAAAGCAGATTAAATAGCATTTGCCTCCTTTCCTCAGCCTATAATATCTCTGTATCTATATATGACATTGAACAAGATGCCAAAGAATCCACTTGTTCCATTCAAATCTTCTGTCTCAACCAATTGGAAGAATGCATGCTTGAATCTAAAAGCTCAGCAATAGGCAAACACAACACTACTGAGTTGCTCAGTAACACTAACATTCAATGCAGTTTCTAAACTACAACAAAAACACAACACTGCTGACAAAATCAATAAGCAAAAAATATGCTTATTCATTTCAAGGCATTGTAAGGAAGAATAATATTGTGAGATCATTGACTCCACATTAATTTGAGTTTATTGAACTGCACTTCCCCCCCCCCTTTTATTTCTGTTACTGGTAGTTCTTGACTTACGACCACAATTGGAACTGGAACTTCTGTTGGTAAGCAAGACAGTTGTTAAATGAGTTGCACTAGATTTTTTGCTGCAATTGCTAAGTGAATCATGTGATGATTGAGTGAATCCAGCTTCCCCCATTGACTTTGCTGGTCGGAAGCCAGTTGGGAAATCACAAATGGTGATCCCATAATCCTGGAATGCTGCAACTGTCATAAATGCATGTTATAAGTGCCCAAATTTTGATCATGTGATCTAAGGACACTGCAACAGTCATAATGCAAGGATCAGTCGTAAGGCACTTTTTTCCCCAGTGCCATCGTACTTTTGAATGGTCACTAAAACAAATGGTCGTAGGTCAAGGACTACCTGTACATACTTGCCTCCAAAATTCATTTTTAAATAATGGGAGAATCAAGTTGAACAAACTGAGTAGTGTCTAACTGATGCCAACAACATCTATCTATCAATATTTGGCCATAATTTATTAATTTGAAAAACAGTTTATATTATACATATAATGTTGTAATATTTTGGGTTTATTATGCCTTTCAATCTATCTACATGCAGAATATTATTAATCCACAAAAGTCAGGCAAATACATGATTACATTAAGGAGGTGTTGAGGAGACACTGATAAC
The DNA here is from genome assembly GCA_003457575.1 of Thermophis baileyi. NCBI lineage: Eukaryota > Metazoa > Chordata > Lepidosauria > Squamata > Dipsadidae > Thermophis > Thermophis baileyi. The sequence goes on along the minus strand of QLTV01004245.1, from coordinate 900,661 downwards.
ATGCATCTTGCCTTAACTTGAATACATATTTTTCTGACCCTTTCCAGCAATGTTACAAGCCCAGGAAAAGACAAAGCCACTTTGAAGAGTAGTCTACAGGTACCCTACTTCAAATCATTATGATCAGAGGCTCTGGATAAATAAGGAGAAGCTATGTGCCATCATCTCTTAGTTGCAAGCTTCCCAAAGGCAACTGGTCACTCCTCACTCCAACCAATATTCAAAGATTGCATTAGCTATCATAGTCACGTAAGAATCTAATAATGGCCAAGTAAGTAATGGTGTTTATTTCAGCAAGCATTAAATATATCATGAGCCTACCCATTTCTTCCCATTCACATATTTGGAAAACAAGCTATCATTTTAGAAGTTGGTAGGGAAAATTGATCAAGGAAAACATCAAAATTCACTTCAATAGAAAAAGATCTACTACTGAGCAGTGGTGAAATCCAAATTTTTTTACTACCGGTTCTGTGGGCGTGGCTTGGTGGGCATGGTGTGGCTTGGTGGGCGTGGCAGGGGAAGGATACTGCAAAATCTCCATTCCCACCCCACTCCAGGGAAAGGATACTGCAAAATCCCCATTCCCTTCCCACTCCTGGGGGAAGGATATTGCAAAATCTCCATTCCCACCCCACTCTGGGGCCAGCCAGAGGTGGTATTTGCCGGTTCTCCGAACTACTCAAAATTTCCGCTACCGGTTCTCCGAACTACTCAAAATTTCCGCTACCGGTTCTCCAGAACCTGTCAGAACCTGCTGGATTTCACCCCTGCTACTGAGTACTTGCTGCAGTTCACAAAGTACTGGAGTTATTAGTGAAGGTTTTATATGGAAATTATTTCCACCTGTTCTAATTGTTTTCAATAGTTTCTTGAAATGATAAAATATAGTTTTTTTTAAAAAAACTAAATGATAAAATCTAGTAGTTTTTTTAAAAAAAGAACTTAAAATGCTTAATTTGTGTTAAAGCTGTCTTTGGCAGTAAAATAGACATCAGCAAGTACATTTGATACATTTAATCAAAGCAAATGTTTAGTCTGGATTTAATATTTTTATTAGTTTATCAAAATATAAAATATAGAAGTACAAAGAAAAAAAATGAAAATAATGGGAAAATAGGGGATGAAAAGGGTAAGAGAGAAAAGTGTAGGGTAAAGGGGAAAAGAAAAAGAAAAGGATTGATTTCTGTTCCTTTTGGTGCAATAAAATAAGGTAGTAATATAAAACCTCAACTTTTTACTTTTATATGATAATTATATACTAGCCATTTCTATAACAACAAACATATCTAATCAACAAAACCCAAAATCAAAGTTTCATTTTTTTTCTACCTCAAACACACAGTTCAAAAGCAGTTTCCAAGTAAAAACAAAATTGTGTTCTTTTCTTTAATCAAAGCAGTCAATTTAGCCATCTCTCCTAGCTACATCAACTTTTTCAGCCATTCATCCATTGTGGGAATCAAAGTATCCTTTCATTTTTTGTGCATAAAGTATTCTTGCTGCCGTAAACATATATAAAATCAAAGTTCCAATTTTTTTTCAAGTTCTTTATCCATTAAACCTAAGGGTGTCTCTGGTTTTATCTTTATATTCACTTTAAGAATCTTCTGTATTAAGACATGAATCCTACTCCAATATTTCTTTGCTTTGCCACGTCCACCATAAATGATAAAAAGTTCCTTCTTTATGTGTACATTTCCAACATTCATTTGAGGTGCCTTTATACATTCTTGAAAATTTGTCCAGTGTTAGATAACCAGAGGTACATCATCTTATAAAGTTTTTTTTAATTATAATTTAATGTGAATTTTAGAAATTTCGCCCATATATTCTCTCACTGTTCAAGCATTATACTAAATCCAAAGTTCTTTGCCCATTGAATCATGCAATGCTTTACACACTCATTCTCCAAGTTCAATTTCAATAGCAATTTATAAACCTTAGCAATATGTTCATCATTACTACACAATAGGATTTCCAATTCATTTTTCAAAAAAAAATCAAATCCATAGCTCTTTTTGTACAGTTTAAATCTTTCTTTCAATTGTAAATATGTAAACCAATGGCAAACATGTTCTTCTAATTCCAGCTCTTCTTTAGATTTGAGGATAGGGTCACCATACTTGAAAGGTATTATTTGATCATAAGTCCACCAGTCTGGCCTTGCCACCATTTCTTTTCTGAAAAAAGCTTCCTGGGAAGACACCCAAAGAGGTGTCTTTATATTTATGCCAAACTCTTAGGATGGCACATCTAACAAAGTGATTATTAAAATCAACATTTACTTTAACCTTATCTTACCATAAATAACCATGCCATCCAAACCTTAATTCATTACCTTCTAGCTCAAGTAACCTCTTATTTTGGAGTGTCACCCACTCTTTTAGCCAGACCAAATAACAGGCATGAAAATATAATTTCAAATCTGGTAAACCCAAACCTCTTCTTTCCTTAGAATCTTGCAATAATTTATATCTAATTCTTGGGTTTTTCCCTTGCTATATAAACTTAGAGATGTCCATCTGCCATTGTTTAAATGGAGTATCGTTAGAAGTATTGGTAAAGTCTGAAACAACAACAACAACAAAAAAGCATCTTTGGTAAAACATTCATCTTAATCACAGAGATTCTACCCAATAATGATAGTTGTGATTTGTCCCATCATAATATTCAAAGCAAATATTTACTCTGAAAGGAGAAAGTAATGTAACTGATAATGCTAACCAAAATATGGTATATTTGGTTTTAGCATGTTTCATGAATTCATTCACTGTTTATAATCCGTGGTTTATGGATAATTTTGGCTGATTCAGTAAATCACTATTAAGCACGTATGAACTCTTATCTTGGTCAAAGTTCTGCAGATTCACTCAACCAATTCAGTTTATCAGTGCAATTCTTATTAAATGTAATCCTAATTGAAATGCAAACTTTAGTGGCAGGTGTTTTATCTGTCCTTTAAAACAACAATAATATACCATATCTCTACACCCAGAAAATTGTGCTAAAAAGTTGATTAAAACATAAATATCCTAATTTTGATTAATGGATGTCAATTCCAAATAATCTATCAGATTATCAGACACTGGAAACATTTCTGCTGCTTTAGTGTCCAGTTGATAATCTAAAGTTTTTATTAACTCCCCAGTTTCTTTCTTATGAAGATGCAAGATTCTAAGTCTATCTTTAAGTCAAATTCGTATGTAAGTTGGCTATTGTCAGTCAAATGTTTGTCTTAGTATATAGTATTTACTTCACATTTCTATACATGTAAAAATAAATACTTCCAACTACACATTTTGAAACATAATCATACAGCACATAATCGTATAGTAATGATTATTCTTCCTCAAACTGACAAACAGCTGAAGCCGCCGCAATGTTTTCATGAGCATCACAAAGTATATACATCCTTTTGTGACGCTCATGAAAACATCATGCAGATTCAGGGATTCATGAAAACATTGCACAGCTTCAGTTGTTCATCGGCTTGAGGATGGAGAATGCCCTCCGCCATTTTTAGTAACAGGAAGTCCATACATTGTCTATAAGTCAAATATTCTTAACACGGGGACTGCTTATAAAACATTTAAAAATGTAGGGGGAAAAGTAATTGTTGCTGGGTGCTAGAAATGAGAGCAACAAGCAAGCTGTTCAAAGGCCCATCACTAACAAGATTCTCTTGTTATATTTTTCAGCAATACAAGTAGAATTGCTTAGCGATCACAACTGGGACTGGAAAGTCCATTGCCAAGCAGAAAATCACATGATCATGACAGACTTACACTGTCACTTCCACTTCAGTCATTAAGTGAGTCACTGCCTTCATTAATCACATGGCCATGGCTTGTGGTTTTAATTCTACACTCTCGATCAATGGCTGAAATGATCACAGCCACCTTACCTATTATATCAAAGCAGCTCACATAACAGCTTTTAATTCTAGCTTAGATATAAAATTTTTAGAAGCAGCAAAAAATCAACAAAATCTTACGTATACCATCTTAAGTATAACAAACTGTTCTGCAGAGATCATTACACTGTCCACGATGCTACTTCCTATTTCACTAGACTTTCATCAAACATAATGGTTCAGCTATAATGCATTATATTACGCTACTGAGAAATAAAAATTCATTAGTACTCGATTGCTAATCAAAATTCCTTCAGTGAGGTAATGTCAACATACAAATTATCGGTATTAATGTTTACTAGATACTAGAAAACTTTCAAATCAATTTATAGAATTATGTCAAAAATGTAGTCAAAGATGACATTTCAGAAATAACCATTTAAAATTCTACAAACTAGCTTTAATCTAATTCAGTAGCTCTTTAATAACTAAAATGTGAAACGGTTCTTAACATCTGTAGATGTTAAGACTTTATCAAAAGATCTGAGGAAATGTAATGGAATGTGCATTTTAAAAATATTTGTGAGGCAAATTTAAAGTGTATCAGGTAAATTAGTGGTGAGTAAAACGGAGATCATAAATTTTAATCAAGGTTCTGCTGAACAAATCAAAGAAATGCCTACAAAAGAGAAATCTTTCTTCCTAAGCCTTTAAAGGATACTACTTCATTTAAAAAAGCAACCTAAAGCTAGCTTTCAAAAGGACTGACAAAATTCCTTTCAAAAAATTTCTGAAGAAACCAAGCCATTAGCCAATAAAAGAAGAGATCATCTTAAAATCATATGTGTTTATAAATAATTAGGGCTACAAAGAAAAACTAAATGTACACTTTTTAAAATAATTTATGTGCCTCCCATCTATACTTCAGTGGTAGTTATTTACAATATTCTTAAACCAAAACAAAAAGGCCAAACTTTAAATGTATATAGAAATTACAATTTTAGAAAGACTAAATAAGAGGAAATTATTTTAGAACTATGTACAAAGTCCATTGAGAAATATCTCAGTATTTTACACTAATGAAAAAAATCAAGTTCATTTTTAGAAGCTGAAAATAAGTACAGGTAGTCCTCAATTTACAACAGTTCATTTAGTGACCTTTCAAAGTTACAACAGCACTGAAAAAATGTGACTTATGGCCATTTTTCAGAGTTGCAGCATCCCCATGATCATGTGATCAAAATTCAGACGATTGGCAACTGATTCATATTTATGACACTTGTAGTGTCCCGGGGTCATATGATCACCTTTTGCGACCTTCTGATAAGTAAAGCCATGGGGAAGCCAGATTCACTTAACAACCAAGTTACTAACTTATCAACTGCAGTGATTCACTTAACAAATGTGGCAAGAAAGGTCATAAAATGGGGCAAAACTCACTTAACAAATGTCTCACTTAACAGAAATTTTGGGCTCAATTGTGGTTGTAAGTCGAGGACTACTTGTATACCATGATTTAGCTGCCCACCCTGTCAACGTGAAGAAATTACACTGGGTTGAAACTAATCTAATGCAGATGTGTTCTCTAAATGGACAGAAAGATCCCTACAGAAATCACTGGACATACAACTCAAATCCTCTGTTCATCCAAATGCCAACATTCAGGCACAGGCACACTACTGAGATAGAGGCTTCCCATCAAATCTGCCCCCTTCTCAAATCTCTCCTGGAATTTTCAACTATGGTATCCTTCCAGGACATGATGGGAGATAAATATACATGTGCACTATAATGAAGTAACTCTGCTCATTTCTGCAGGAGGATGCTGGGAAAATCCAGGTAAGACAGAGAGATACTGCTGATCAGAGATTTCAGGCTCATTACTCTCTGGGAAAGAAAGATTGTCAATTGCCGTATCTTTTACCAACTTTAGCTGACTCACTGATAGAACTTTTGAAAGAAAATGGAGTTGATTATTCATGTGCTAGTTACTTCCAGGTTGGGACAATGTCTTGTATCTGGATCATTTTTTAGCTACAGATTTAATCATTAGAAAATACTGGTGCCAGATTGCTGGCTGGCAATCTTGGTATATATACAGTACCTCACACGCACTGTTTTCCTATTTGTTTCCTGATTCAAACTAACATGCCAGTAAAAGTCTCCTGAACATGAGCTCAACTCTGAGTTAACTACATAGACCCATACTTTCCAGGTTTGGTGTTTTAACAAATAAACAATCAATTTATTCTCTGGTATATTTCCAATCCTCTACCAAGTGGAAGAAGAGAATTGCAAAACGGAAGCATTTGGGAACACAAGTGTCCTTTAAATCTAGATGTTTTTCTTCACACTGGGATTAATATAAATATATCTTCAAAGTTATCTATAACTTTGTCTATGTTGCTGTTCTTAAATATTAATACAAGGACATAAAATTCTTATATACTTATGTATTTCTATCCCTTACGTTTTTCAAGAACTACTACCCTAGCACAACCAAACTGTTTTTCCTAAATTGATTTATGCTACTACTTATGCTTTCCCCAACATTGTTTAAAGTTTCTCCTTTCAAATTCTTCCTCAGTAAAACCAATCTTCTGTGAAAACTTTGGTATAATATTTACTCCCTATATTTCACTATGTCTCTGTAATAAACCATAAATTATGTAAATTCTTCATTTTCTCTCCATTCTGTGATACATTGCAAGCTCTTGATTTAATACATTATGAGACAACAATAGTCTAAATAGACAATAAGTATATTAGTAAAATACATTTCCCATTATTTGAAACAGCAGTCTTATATTCACAAAAATAAGCCACTTTTTCAACTGTTTATTAAGTAAGTCACAAGTGCCTGGGTTCAGAAAATATACTAAACCATGGTTTAACAAATCACAATACTAGGTAGAAACTTCTAAACCAAACCACATTATGGTTTACTATATTCTGTACCGTAGCCACTGAGTACTTATTAGGACCAGATGGTAACAGAAGTATGTCCTGTTATGCACAATTCCTAATGAGCTTAAGCTGTACTCTTTTAATGTAGAATAATTTAAAGTTAGCCGAGCAGAAGAAATTTATTGCTTCAAGACATGGTACTTAAAAGGTTAATGACATTAATAACAGGCTTATTAGAAGGAACAAGGAACAAGTGTCTTTCAATGATTATTAAATCAGAGAATTAAAAATGGAATTTGGTAACTCAAGATAATAAGCCTTTGAGTACTGTAAAAAGACACATGTCTACCATGCTGTTTATGAATTCCCCAAGGTCAAAACAAATTGCTGAATTAGATGGACATTGACTGGTCATATAAGGATGAATTCAGGATATATAGCAAATACTGAAGCAGGATATAATGCATACAATAACTGGAACAATATACAAAAAAGCAGTATCACGATTCAGCTTTATTTACATACCAGTATCTCTCCACCCCAGTGTAATCTCTGTAAGTACTGTTATTTTTAATTTGCTTATCTCGGGAGTCTATATTGTACAGAAATGTTTTGAAAACTTTGAGCTAAACACCAAAGAGCTAAAGTGTAGAATTCAGATATGCAAAAGCTATTCTTAGCTCAAACTTCCATCACTAAAGATTAATATTCAAATGTTTAGGGAGATAGAGAATTGTTCATAGTGAAAACAACTGTCAACACAGAACTTAGTAAAACCTAAACAAGGAGTTCATCAGATCTTAGCTCAGTAATAGAACTATTAACAAAATAGAGTTAACAATAAAGGTGAGACACATTTATCAGTTTTCCTGAGAAAAGAATTAAAAAATTAGACTATAAAAGTCAGTGCAACATTATTGACTGTATCAGCAATAAACTGGCTCCCTAAAAAAATATCAAGGCCTACTCTAATATACAATTCAAATGCCTTGCTGCTTGTAAATAATGAACAATGTGGCCCTGATAGCCTGTGGCCTCCAAGATCAACAACTGTTGGTTCTCTGGCTCCAATTCTCCATGTTAATTGTCAAACAACAAGACAATCAACTTTTAAAGAGACATTATTATTACTTGCTTGCTAATGACACCTGTCCAACACATAAGGACCAGACAGACATCTGTGCTGATTCTCTATTGTTAAATATACTGAAAGTAGCAGCAAAGCTATATTGGCATCATGCATTCAATATTGTTTCTCTTATGAATTCAGTCAAAATAATTTACATAGAAAACCTAACAAAATAGCAATACTTTGTACAATTGTTCAGAATAACTTTTTCTTCATCACTAAAATCTATTGAAAATCTACACTAACTTTCAGACTGCAGTCTCTTGAACACTGACTTGGCACCTCTCAGTTAATAAGCATAGGATTCAGCTTAAAATTACATTTACAAATTACAAAAATAATTTCAAATAGTTTTTCCATTTTACTGTACGCTTACAATCTCTCTGAGATCAAGCTTTTTAAAAAAAGAAAAATCACTATTATTGCTATTTATAAGGAAAGCACTCGGATGAAGAATTGGTATCAACAGGATATATACAAACCTCACAAGTACTTGGCATCTCTCCTTTATAATTTTAATCAGCATAGCTATAATGGTGCTTTATTCTGCTAGCATGCATAAATCTCCATACAACTTGATTGCAGCCCTTAAAAACAATTTAAAAACCATTCATTCCTCAAAAAGACAACAGTAGTTCAGCTTTACTGAAACAAACCAAGAATTTAACTAGTCCAGCATCACTTCCAGCAGTGACCAGCCAAAAGGTTCCATGAAAACCAAGAGGAGAGCAATAATCCTCTGTTATCATTTGGCTCCAATCTTATTCAATGGCATTCTGCCTACAAACTTGAAAGATCCATTAACCTATAATGGCTAATAATTATGAGAGAGCTATCTTTCATGAATTCCCTTATTAAGCTATTTAAACTATAAAGGATAACTATATTCTGATAGTTATCAACTGATGGAATTCCAATTATAAAAGACAATAACCAAGATATATAGTTAATACATAGTTAATTTCTTCAATTACCTTTAAACATAAAAGTGCTGTTTGTCATAGTTCTTCATTACAGAGTATCCCAAATGCCTGTCATGTATTTCCATAACAATATTTCAGGCCCACTGATAATGAAACCTGTAGTTTGCTTTCCCTGATACTAAACTTGCACAAAGCTGGACAAAAGTTGTTTAAACAAGTAACTTCTGATTATTGACATCTTCAAAATATGAGAAGAAAGAATGATCCATCAGTCCTGCGTATAATTTTCTTTCTTCTTCTTAAGGATATTCTTTTCCAAATTCTCATTTCAAGAATGAAAAGGCAGAGAAAGCTGAATTATCACTTTCGTAACCAAAGCAAGAGATCCTACTATATTCTGTCAACAAAAAGATTTTGTCAAGGAACCATTATTTAAAAAAAAAATACTTGCAAATACCTATAAAGTACCACAAGATACAAGGATGCCTGATGAGAGAAGTACCTAAATAGTGATAATTTTACACATTATTGGACAAAAGACTATCTATAAAATTTTAAGTTTGCAGGAAATCATTTAAAAACTCAACACTTTCTCAGCCAATAGCATATACCCCACACATCCATCCATCAATAGCTAAATATGCCATTTGATCTGTCTCTCGTGATTTTTCTCCATTTGAAATTATCTTTCACTTTTCTCTGGTACCAGTACTATACTCTTCTGGAATTCAGGAAAGGGTGCATTCTTTGAAATACATGAACTTTATCCAAGTTCAATATCAACTTCCTCTTCCAATCTCACATTTTCCTGTGCAGGCACCTTAACCTTAGTCCAACTATCTCCAAATACACTTTTAAGTACACAAGGTACATTCCCCACTTTTCGGGCCTGTGATCTCCAACCGTTAACCTCCCTCCTTCCCTCCCTGATATGCATTTTCCAGCGGCCTTGCCGCAAGTCGTTCTCCCCCTTAGCTCGTCTCCTTCGCCCGATCACAGCTTTTAACCGGCTACCCATTCCTCTCCAGCAACTACAACGTCAGCCCTCATCACACCTTTCCCAACATCTGTCCTTCACAGACCCTCGTTTGCCCAGGAAAACTTTTTCCCTCCGTGCGTCCTACACCAAGCGATCATAAATCCATCCCCTCCGATTTCATTCCGCAACACTTTTTACGCCCGTTAACCCTTCAATTGGAGGCACGTCATTCCCATGTGCCGCAGAACAAACCCTAAACTCTGTCCGAGATGCGAGCCGCCCCGAAAGTCCATCCTTACTCATTCCTATGACACCCCCCCCCCTCGCCCCGCCACTGCCATCCACCCGGCTCTCGACCGATTCCGGGCCCCTTCCCTCCTCCTCTCTCTCTCTCAAGGACGCCCACCCTAAACGCAGAGATCGTCCCGGAAACCGGGGAAACTTTCGCCCAATAACTATTTCCCCCCCCCAGGGTGGGGCCAGGGCCAGGCCCGGCCCCGAGGCTCCCAGAACCGCCTTGGCTCGGTTTTTAGGCCGCACCTCAGGCCACCCGTGGATCGGGTCGAAAGAGGGAGTCTTAACGGCCATAGGCCCCATGACAATGCAAAGCGGGGCCGGCCCGCCCTTCTGCCGCTCTGGCTCGCCCTCTCGGACGGGCTCGATCGCCGGCTTCTTCCCAGCCCGACTTACTACTCCCATCACCACTCCTAGTGCAGCGTCGGCGGCGCCATGATGAGCCACCTCTGCCTCGCTCCTCTTTCCCTCCCCCCACACCCCACCGCTTCCCGGCTCGTATCGCCCAGGGCCGGCCCTCTCTGGCTTCGCACTCACCTTCATGTCGGGACATCCTAGTTCAGAGGAGAAGACGGCGGCAGCGGCCTGTCCCGGCCCAGCCCAGGCCCGTCCCGGGCTCCAGTTCCCCCCTCCCACCCACCCCC
>QLTV01004245.1:813880-865982 GCA_003457575.1 Thermophis baileyi | reverse complement strand
GAGCGCGCCTCGTGTCACCTCCTTGCTGGATGAAACCAGCCAGGCGGGGAACGGGTCCAACAAACAAGTGGAGGAGCTCATCGCTCCAAAAGCCTTGTCCACTTCCTCAGGAGTCACAGGCTCAAACTCCTCCCACAAAATTGGATTAAGACCTGCCCCTGTCATCTCAGCTTGACTTGCCCAATCAGAGTCCAGGTCCATCCGAATCTGAGCGACTTTATCCGCCAAATACTGTACAAATTCCTCAGCTCTCCCCTGCAAAGGTTCCTCCTTTCCCTCAATGTTAAGGAGGGAACGAGTTACCTTGAACAGGGCGGCCGGGCGAGAATCAGCCGATGCAATAAGAGCGGAAAAATGCAAATGTTTTGCCGCCCGTATCGCCACTAAATAAGTCCTAATGAAGGCTCTTAGAAGTGCTCAGTCAGATTCGGATTTGCTGGATCTCCAGTGTCGCTCTAGACGTCTCTTGTGGCGTTTCATCTCCCGGAGCTCATTGGTGAACCAGGGAGCTCTACGGGATCTACTGCCATGTAGAGGTCGCACAGGCGCAATCCGATCTAGAGCCCCAGAGGCCGCCCTGTTCCAGGCGGCTACTAGAGCCTCAGATGAATTGTGGACAAGGGATTCAGGTAATTCCCCAAGCTCCTTCTGGAACCCTTCCGGACTGTTTAGTGACTGTTCGAAGTTACAATAGCACTGAAAAAAGTGACTTACTACTGTTCTCATTTATGACTGGTGTTGCACTATCCCCGAGTCATGTGATCAGAATTCAGACACTTGGTAACTGACTTATATTTATAATGGGTGTAGTGTCCTGGGGTCATGTGATCACCTTTTGAGACCTTCTGTCAAGCAAAGTCAATGGGGAAGCCAGATTCACTTAACAACCATGTTAGTAACTTAACAACTGCAATGATTCACTTAATAACTGTGGTAAGAAGGGGCGTAAAATGGGGCAAAACTCAGTTACCAAATGTTACGCTTATCAACAGAAATTTTGGGCTCAATTATGGCCATAAGTCGAGGACTATGTTTACTGCATCAAAATAAAAGCGTACAAGGCTTCCCAAGTAAAATAGGTCAATTTCTTCATCAGAAATTGATCCAAGTAACATTCTCATTTATTTTTATTAAATTATCTATTTACGGGTAGCTATAAATTGAGGAAAGGTATAATATTTGTTCAGTTTATTTCACAAAAAAAGTTTGTACAATTCTTCATAAACAGGAAGAAAAATGCTCAAGGTTTAAGAACATGAATGAAAAAAAAGCAAAACTGACAAGTTCAGTGACAAAAAGAACTTTGGTTACTTAGCTTGTAGAAGATCATGTTGAATCCCTGTTGAATTCATGTGGTAAAAATAGATGGAGTTTTATTTGTTTTTAATTGGTTTCAGTCTTAATCTTCTAAATTTGCAGTTTTTTTCAAAAGAATTAAAGCATTTTTTAAAATAAATCTGAATGCAGGACCATCATAATCTGGCCATCCTAGTTTCAGAGACAACTGGAAAAAACTTGAAACAATTATTATGGTATTGGTGAATTGGTTTTAAATATTAAAATAATGAACTCTATGTGTGTATGCGTAGACATAGGTATCTCTGTCTTAAATACATTCCAAGGTACAATTATTCTCCACTTGCAAGAAACCAGCCAGGAAAACAGAGATAAAGACTTAACTAGGTCAACTATTGTCAAAAACGATTTCCACTGTAGGTATACAGGTGATTTAATAATCTATATGGAGCCATGGCCACACTGAAAACCCTCACTAACTATGGCCCCATTCTGACATCCTTGCTCTAGAAAATAGAACAAAGCCATTAAATTCTTGTACAAGTACAGCATTTATATCTTTATGACAAATTATTGATGGCACTAGTTGGATACAATGAAAACATAGTATTGCATAGCTGCTCCAATGTACAACTGCATATTCTTCGTACTGTAACTTAAATTAGCCTGTATGTCCACATTAGATCTCTGCAGTCCAATCCAAATACATTCAGAGTCTCACATGCACTTACTTTATAAGAAGGGTCGCTTTAAAATTTAGGATAGTAGAATTGCTTGTACAGTGTTATTCATGTACCAAATAGAAAAACAAATTTCTTTCTTTCTGATACAAATCAGGTAATTACAAAGTGTTTTTTTAAACGCACAGTGCTTTATAATTACCCCACAGCTAATGTGTGTAGCAGCAATAACCATGGGTCAGTTTGTTATGCAGAACACTTTGCACTCTCAATGTGGTTAGAAGCAATACCTCTGTAATTAATGTATAGTTACAACATATTTTGGAAAGAAGGGGAACACTCTATTAATTGCCAGCCTAGTTTAGAGATTTTGTAAAATGCACAGAAGCTGAATGCTGTATCGTTTCTCCTTCACATGAAATTAATGCTGATCATTTTCTGTTGGCACAGTCTGTTCCTCATTTGGGCTGTATTTACTCTTAAGGGATCTTCCAATATATCCCCAGTATTCTTTCCGTATAATGTCTTTTTCCTTAGCGAGGATTTCACACAACTACAAAAAGGAAAATTACAGTTTTACTTATATTTAGTTCCCTTCAGTAGGTATAGGGAAGGAAGGAAGGAAGGAAGGAAGGAAGGAAGGAAGGAAGGAAGGAAGGAAGGAAGGAAGGAAGGAAGGAAGGCTTTATTGAGATCTTACAGTAAAGCAGGAGACACTACTGTAAATTATACAGTAATTAAAATGTATATACTGTATATTATACAGTAAATTAAATCAGCAGGAGTAAAGGACAAAGCCAGTGAACTGAGTAACAGTATTCACTCTGAATTCTTCATTATTAAATACTTAACTGTCTTATTCCAGGCTCCTTTCAGTTCAGTCCCTGAAACTTCTTATAATGCTTATAATAATAAATTAAACCAGTTTAATTGATTTGGGTTAGGGTGAACAAAATAAAATATCTACAATTAAAAGGATGACACAATGTTGTTTGAAATATAATTGGATCACTTAGGTACCAATATTATGCTAGAAGATGGCAATTTTTAACTACCTAGCTAAAGTGAGAAGAGTTATCACAAATACTCATCTTATTTAGCAATAACAATAGCAATAGCACTTAGACTTATATACCACTTCATAGTGCTTTACAGCCCTCTCTAAGCGGTTTACAGAGTCAGCATATTGCCCCCAACAATCTGGGTCCTCATTTAGCACTGCCACTATCAAAATCTGCATACAATTTTATAATAGCATATCCAAATCAGCTACAGTTGCAATGAATATTCCCCCTCTCCATTCTACCTTTTCATCTATGTTCATTTACCTTCCATTTTCTTGTTCTCCACGTATTTAGCTTATAAACACTTTTAAGTCAGGAATTTGTTTTCTAAAAACATTGATAGCACTGTTCAAATAAGTTTTGAGATTGAAAATATAATGATCTATCAAACTTTTTAGCTTTTTAGAACACAGTCTTCATATAATTTGGCAAATTAGTCTGATTTTTAAATAAATTATAAGACCAGGCCTCTTAATGAACATTAAATAAATACAGCTTTCTAACACAGCAACCAGTTGAAAGACAATCTTTCTAATCCTATCACCTATGTGTTGACAGGTTGAAGCAAATGGTAACTATTTCTGATACTATTTCTGACTTTATGCTTGAGGGAGGAAAAAACAAAAGTTTGATTTTGGGTTTTGCCAATTATATAGGTTTGTTGTTATAGAAATGGCTAGTTTATATTATTATATAAAAGTAAAAAGTTGAGGTTTGATGCTATTATCTTATTCTACTGCACCAAAAGGAGTTGGAAGTCAATGCTTTTTATTTCTTTTTTCCCTTTGCCCTACACTTTTCCCCTTTTCCTCCTTTATTTTCCCATTATTTTCTTTTGTATTTTATATTCGGATAAACTAATAAAATTTTGACTTGTGGAAAAAAAGAGAGATTTATTATAACTTGTGTTAAGGACTCCAGGTTGGGGATGGCTACTGTAAAGAACTTTAAGCTTTAAAGAACTAACCTCTAATGCTTTGCTGAGAGTTTCTTCCTTGTTTTCACACTGGTTTTCTAACATGTCTTCATATATGTCCACCAAGAAGGCAATTAGATAAGGGGAATTATGACTTGGCTGCAATTCCAGTAGCTGTTCTAGCAGGTCTGCATATTTTGAAAGGCCACGATCTTGCAAAATCCTGAAATGAAAACGTTTGATGAACATCATATTAAATTTCAATCACCTTGCCATTTTTTTTAAAAAAATGTAAACATTCTAGAAACATGGAGATCCTAGCTCCAGTCTCATGTTCTGCTTGCTCATCTTAATAGCAGCAGAAGGAAGAACACAAGGATGTAATCAACCAGGGAGTTATTTGGTGTTTTAATTAAAATGAAGCAGCTGTGCTTTTCCCTCATCCTTCATTCAACTCTCAAAACAAACCTTATCTTTCCTCATGGACAGAACTTCTTCTGCCCACTTGCTGCAATTTCTGAGGGATGCATTAGGTGGTGAAATGTGATCTTTTAATGGAAGGACCATTAAATCCGGGGCCTAAAATTAGCCAGCTATATTATTGCAGTATTTTAAGCATTAAAAGAACTTATACTACTCTAGTTTGGCTATGGAAAGGATACCACCTACCTAATATAAAAAAGCAAAGCATTTTTAACTCTGAAAAAGCAAAAAGTTGTGGTTTGATGTTAATGCTTTATTTTACTGCAACAGAGGGTGTCGGAAGTCAACACTTTTTTTTCTTTTCCTCAGCCCTTCCTCACTTCTCTTCTCCCTTTTTCTCCCCACTGTATTCCTATTTACTTTTGTATTTTGTATCATCTTATAACCTAATAAAATGTTATTTAAAAAAAGCAAAGCATTTTTAAAAATCATGTTCTGTGCTGTTAGCTGGTTGAACATTTATTTTTATTTGTCGTGCAATTTACATCCCACCTTTATTTTGTACTCAAGGTGATAATGCTCTTGCCTCCTATTTTTCCCATAACAACTTCCCTATTAGTTGGGTTAAGCTCAGAGAGAATGACTGGCTGAAAGTCACTCAGCTGACTTCCCTACCTAAAGGAGGACTAGAACTCATGGTCTCCCACTTTCTAGATCAGCACCTTAACCAGTACACTCAGCTGGTACTACTTGCTTTGTAAGTTCCTTTTATTGGAACTGTTATCAGGACATTCTCTGAGTAAGTGTATTTATCATTTCTCCTATGGAAAACCCTTTTCATGCAGAACAAATAGTCCTATGTATGGTTCCAGAAAATCCTAGGGAAGGAAACACTATTTATTATAAAAATCAAATACTAAAATGACATTTTTGAAGAGTTTCTTTCTGGATTTGCTAGTCTTCAGAGAGGGCAAGAAATTTGTATCTCCTCTTACGATCAGAATACATTTTGTTTAGTGAAACAAAAATAGTGGTTCTATGGCTTCTGCTTGGCCACATACTTTCAAGCATATATTTTTTTTTACAATCGAAAAGGTAAAAAAACTTAACAACAATAATAAAGCAGTAATATTCTTATCTAAATCCTGGGTACCAAACTCTAACCTTCTTTATGTGCATTAAATTTGCAACATACAGCGGCATTAAACATGTAAGTAAAACAATCTCACCCTCTCAGGTAGTTCCAGGCACTTTCATTATGAGGTACCAGCTTGATCATTTCTAGGGTGTACCTGAAAAGGAAAAACAAACTGGATAAAGAAACTATGGAATAACCATATATATGTCAAGGTAGCATAAATCCTGAATGGCAGACACAGACACATCAAGCTATTATTGAGTGAAACACTGGTTTTGTTTATGGATATTAGACATAAAATATTCTAAGTTTACAACAGAAATCCAGAGAATTTCACACATGCTTCAGGGAGTCTGTCACCTTGCGGTTACCTTAAAAACATTCTCCAATTTATGGAGATTTGAAGGCTGCTTTAGCCAATAGTAGGCACAATTCCATCCCTACTGTCTTTGGTTGGACATAGTATAATATTTTTGAAACAATATCTGGATAATTTTAACCCAGATAGTACTCAGCATGGAGTACTGTATTATTAAAACACAAAAGAAAAAAAGGCTTATTTTAAATTCACCTAGTTCCTTATCATGGAAATGTTTTAAGGTTTATTCCACTAATGCAATAATCCATAGGGCTGTTCTGTTCCATACTTTGGACAGTTTTTGTTTTAGAGTTACTCCTAATGATACTTTTACAAATCAAAGCATTTCCTATATAGATAAAGGAGAGAGAAACCATACATCAAGTAGATTTATATCACAACGTACATAATGCCCAAAGTATTTCCAATTTTTTAAACAAAAAGAAGTCAAGTCATTTTTACCATATGAAGTTTATGTTGCAAATTCCAGGTTCTCCATCATACCACACCATCTTCCCAGGTTTTTTTTTTTTTCATTTCTTTCCAATTCCATGAACTTAATTGGCCTCTTTTAGGAGTACTTTCCAAAACGATAGGGATTTTCTTACAATATATTTTGTAGTTCTACAATTTTGGATTACCTCTCTTTTTGGATGTGGCTATATCAAGTTGTACTTGGAAAACTGAAGTGGCCATAACCCCAAACTACAGTTACACAATGCTTAAGTTAGCAAAAGGATTCTAAAAGTCCACTGGGGACATGTGTACAAAATTATCCATAAAATACACTGCATGTATACTTGTACACCCTTGTATTCATTCATGGCACAAGATAAAACCAACTAAAACATTACATACTGAATTTCTCTCTCTAGAACAGCAGGATCATTGTAACCAGATGTGTTTGAAATCACAAAGTATCTTTGGTTCCAGGCGGAATTATTTCTGACATCTTCTTTCAAAAGTTGTTCAACATATTCCAATTCATCACCCCACAGCTTAAATTCCTAAACATATAAAATTGAAGGAAACACAAAGACACTGCATCAGGAAAATTATCTCATTTCCATTAGTTCTAACCTTAACTGATACAATTATAAATTTAAGAGTTAGTGAACATGGATTCTCACATAATTATAGCAATTACAGAAACAACATGACCATCTTGGTACCATATCTGAGATGTCTAGAGCCGAGATGGCGCAGTGGTTAGAGTGCAGCACTGCTACTTCAGCTGACTGCTAGCTGCAGTTCGGCAGTTCGAATCTCACCGGCTCAAGGTTGACTCAGCCTTCCATCCTTCTGAGGTGGGTAAAATGAGGACCCAGATTGTTGGGGGCAATAGGCTGACTCTGTGAACCGCTTAGAGAGGGCTGTAAAGCACTGTAAAGGGTATATAAGTCTAAGTGCTATTGCTATTGCTATGTCAAAACCAAATAAACCACACGCTAAATGTCAGATATTTATTATATACCTTGTATACCATTTATAGGGAAAAGTATTACAGATGTGAACTAACAACCTGATCTGTCTGAAGCACATTAATGCAATTATCAAAACACACAAAATCACTTCCCCAACTTCTGTTATAAATGACATAATGGGATTCAGACAGCATCCATAGACATCCCTTCACTTTCTCAGCAGATAAATGAACAACTGCCGTTTGTTCCTTTTTTGGGGGGGGGGAGGGGGGAATAAAGCAAAACAAAAACGTCAACTTTTCCTTTCATACATTTCCTGCTCAGATTAACAATGAGCAATTGTTAATAACAGCCACAGGAAAATACCTGAATGACCCATTGTCTATGTTGCCAAGCATGGTAATTCTTGGCATCCTGGTTAAGAATGTTTGCAATAAATTCGAGTTCTTGTGATGGGTCCTTCAACCACTCTACCAAAACTCGCCGGTGGTGCCTAAAAAATCAAGCATGTTAAAGAACAGTAGTTAGCGCGTGTTTTGTAATTGCAATCTGGTTGCTTGTTCATACTTACAGCCATTTGCCAAGCACGTCAACCATGTGATCACCATTTGCAGTCTTCTCTGCTAGCTTCCCCAGAAAGTCAATGGCAAAGCCAGCAGAGAAGGTTGCAAGCTGCTACCACCTGCCAAGAAGACTCCCTCTCGTCTCTAGGAGCTGGCTGAAAGAACTCCCTGCCAAGCTCCATACAAGAAGGCACAAAGGATTTCAGTTCCATGCAAGCAGGCACAGAGCTGAAATCCTTTGGCAGGGATCTCTTTCAGCCAGTCCCTAGAGATGAGAAGAAGCCAAAATTCAAGCAGGATTTTCAGCCCTGAATGGAGAGGTAGCATGATTATGTTAAGGAGAGCCTGGGGCCTCAGGGATGGGGGAGACCCTGGGAGGGTTGGCACAGGCTACACATGAATGTCTTCTTGCTTGGATTTCGGCAGGGAAGACTTTCAACTCCTGAACAGAAAGGCACTTGTGCAGCCTGTGTCAGCCCTCCCAGGGTCCTCCCCATCCGTCTGAGGCACCCCACGCTCCTTACTCGGGACTGTATCCCTTTAACAACCCTCAAATCCCTTAACAATCACAACTGAGAGTGGCGAGATTGTGGTCATTGAACAAAGCAATCACAAAACATCTTGCTTGACCAACCACTTTGCTCAATAACTGAGATTCCAGTCCCAAATAAGGTAGTAAGTTGAGGACTACCTGCAATCTCTTAGTTATGGGAATGCTCCTGCCAGAAAAACAGCTAGGAGAGAGATTTGCATGAGATGCTGAGCCTGGTTATGTTAAAGCTTAAATAGGATTTGTACATTAGTGTAGGGTTTTTTTAATTTATTTTTTTCTCTCAGGATTCCTTCCCACTTTTAAAAAGTTTTTGTTTGTATGAGTTATATTTTATACTGATTCTCATAGTTGGTTGATGGGATTTTAATATTGTCTTATTTTTCAACATAGGCTGGAAAACCAATTTGATTTTGCATTCCCCTAGGAGGATCCTGGGAGTCTAGGACCACACTTCGAGAAATGCTGTATTTGTGGGTTAGACAAACTCAGTTTATTTCAATGGTTTATGACCAAGTGTTCTGTGCCAACCCCAAAATGATTTTATTCAGTAAATCAGGTTAACTGAATGTGTGAATAAAGGGATTGTTAGCTCAGCAGAGGTTGAGATCTTATATCATTTGGCAACGTGACTTGCATGCATCCACTAAATATATATATTTTAATTGACACTGGATGTAAGAAACTTTCCCTTGTAATGATAGCTTTACAACAGTTCTTTCATTTGCCCAGACTATCATTTGATGCCTCAGAAATGCCTACAAACATATGCCATACCTACTAAAATTGCCTCTTCAGTTGATAATCACATGGCTAATAAAACCTGTTGCACAAGAAGTGTGGCAATGGTGCATAAGAGAGAACACCCAAGCACATAAAAAACACTAAGACAAATTATCCAACAAAGCACAGCAGTAGAATCACTGAACTGTTGCTGTTGTGGATTCCCTGCTGTATTTTTCTCCTTGGCAGATGCAGCCCCTGCATCTTAGATGAGTCTGTGCTTTGTTTAAACACCCTTGTTTTGCTCCAGCAGTAACTGAGATATAATATTTTCATCACATTGTTCCAGCACAATATACAAAGCATAGCCAACATAATAATATCTTGCCATTGTTTTTTTTCTTTTAAAAAACCAAGACCACCACAGATTATTTCTCAGATTATTATGTCCATCAGTATCATTGTACCAACAAAATCTGCATCTTAAAGAACTCTTACTATAACTTTCTGTTGAACTTCTGCTTAACAGTCTCTGTGTGTAACAATTCTGTACTACGTATTCAGAGGAAAAACACAAGGAATCAAATATTTACATACATAGGAAATAACTTTCATTATCAAAGAAGCTACGCTTACCAGACTTGGTAATTCTTTGGCTGATCTTCAATGATAGCAGTGATGTAATTGAGTTCCTCATTTAAGTCTTTCTTCAAGGACTGCAGAAGTACCCTACGGAAATGCCTACAAGGAAAAAGAAGGGGGCAGGAATTCTTGACACTGAGTTCAGCTGCTTCCCCATATTACTTTCTACTACTGTCAGTACTTCAAAATTGATCATTTCCAAATAAATAATAGTTCTGGATGGGCATTTTTTTCTTTAACAATCAGACCCCCAAATATGTAAGATGGGAAGATGGCTACATTTGCTACATTTCAGAGATGGCCCATCAGTTCTTGCTGAACTCCCCAAATTATCAACTCGAGCCCACAATGGTTAGGAATGACAGAAGTTGCAGTCTGACAGCATTAAGGACTGTCTCATATTGATGTAATTCTGCAATAGTTAATAGTAATACATTTCCTAGATAAGCTCTTTGACTTAAAAAATGAACTGTGTTCAATCAGTAAGAACAGGAGCCACAAATAAATACAACCCATTCAATGAAAGAAAATAACTATGCGCTAAACAGTCTGTTCCATTTAATGTTTTTAATTTTCACTAACTTTGCTAATGTGAGGATCATTAAGCTTTTTGTGTGTTATGACTTGGCTTTATGAACTGTCTAAGTTGTAGGTCGTTTGTAACTTTGTAATGTCTATAGCATTTTGTTCACTTGCTAAACTTATAAAGCTGTCCACCTACAAATCACCTACAACTACAACCCTACTACTGAGTATTTACCCATGTAATATAGCTGTAATATTATTATTATCATTCTTATTATCTTCTTTACTCCCTCCTCTTATTGGTATTATTATGATAACAATGATTATTCTTTGCATCTTCTGAGATCTTCTGCATTGGAGACAAATACCTTATGTGTCTAATCACACTTAGCCAAATAGAGTGAGTGAGTGAGAGAGAGAGAGAGAGAGAGAGAGAGAGTTCATGAGTCACTTGGGTAGGTGGCACAAACAAATAAATAAAAAGTTTACAAATATCACACCAAAAGGCAACTTGTAACTAATCTGAATGGCCTCATTATTTTAAAATTGTCTTCTTTTGGAATTTCAGAACAGAACAAAAAAAAAAAAATTTCTCAGGATTGCTACATACCATACTGTGTAGTTTGCAGCATTTAGTTCAATGGCATCCCCTGTTAACTTGAAAGCTCTTTCACTCCTTTCATCATGTTGCAGAACGGCCCGGAAGTAATCATATACATCTTTAACTAGGCAGAAAAATTTAGTTTGTCAAATCTGTCTTTGGCTTTTCTTTGCCATATTTACTCTTACTTTTTCAGATATAAAACTGTTTTTTTCTTCATGCCCCATATTTAGCCCAAATTACTGGTGTCCTTAATTTTACAGCTCCTTGTATCTTTTCCCTACATCCTCTTTTTTAATATTTCCCACTAAGATCCTGGCTCTCACCTTCATTTTCTTGTACCTTCAAAATCCACCATCTCAAAATCATCTCCACTCATCCTCTTATTGCCTATTCACTTCTATCCCAGAAAACTGAAAAATCTTCTGATACTCTTAAAGTCCTTCTTCAAAATGGCTACTTTTAATTTTTAACTTTAACTGAATACAGGCAGCTGGATTTGCTGACATCTATGACATACTACTTTTATTTTTAATCTCATCTTCCATTCCATTGTTCCTCCAAGGACAAGAAACAGCCCCTTGCCCCGTATCTTTATTTCAAATCACCATGAGTCCACTCAGAGCAAGGTAGGTAATAATATTCTAAAAAATGCATAGAATTGCAACCAGAAGAGCAAATACAGATATCCCTTTCTGATATGTTAGGATTCTGTTCTCCAAAAACCTCATATAAAGCAAAGTTATACAAACTGAGACACTGGAAAAAAAGAGGCTGTGAGGTAAGGTGTCAAATTTTGTATCCTGAATATATTGACAAATGTGCTCATAATTTTTTAGAGCCCTATTCTTATGCATTGTGTTATTCAAACATGTTTTTATCCTTGTTTCCTAATCTATGTAAAATAAAAACATTTTCTCCACCTTTTCTACAGATGGGAGTTCTAATGTGTGCCATGGCAGACAAATAGTGGAATGCATTACAGCACCATAAATTTCATTTTCATTCTTTTTTATGTTGCACACAGATGTGCCCAGATTAAAAGTTTGTCCTAGGGCTAAGGATCCTTTACCAACTTTGGTGCAATTTACTACCATATGTCCAGCTTTGTTTCTAGTATTAAAAAGGTCATTTTCCTATTGGGTAAGAAGCTTGGATGAGATTTTGATACTACAGTAGTAGCAGCTGCAGATACAGAAACAAGTGGAACACACAACTAGAATAACCACACAACACATTGGTAAATGTGAAAGTGAGGGCATCAGGGTTTTGATGGGAAAATGTTCAAGTGGTTTTGGGAGGAAAAAAAATCTTGGTATGTTTCCAAATATTTGGCACCAATTGCATAGTAACTTTCTTTTTTTCCACTTAAAGTGAATTCTAGGTCAAAAATTACTACTCACATAATAGTAAATTTGCATAAAGCGTGAGAATCCTGTAGTCTTCTGATGCTTTTGAGTATCACATAGTACATTTCATCAATATAATTGTTTCCTGATGCAATAATCTGCTTCTGTTGATTTCTGTGCACTTAACATTTGACTGGTGGAAAAACAACCTACCTTTCAGAACTGAGTTTTAAAGTATGACATTCATACTTTTGGGATTATTTAATAAGTAGATAGAATAACTTTTAATTAACTTCGACTTCATGTAATAGCTTATAACAAGCACAGTTCTAATCTTAGTTTCTTTCATGTCTTGATGATCTAATCATCTGCTTCATCTCTGAATTCCAATGAAAAACACACTGCAGAATTCCAGCTACTTATGGAGCATTATGAAATCCTACGACGATTTATTCCAAAGTTAACCTCAGAGTGTTCAGGTGAACTTACTCCCACAGCAACGTGCAAAAATTTGTAATCTTAATTTACACTGCTCAGTAATGGGTCAGCCAGTACTTATTAGACTACAAGTGAGAGAATCCAAAAAGCAAAGACACACACTAAGGCAAATTAGGAACAGTAGTAGAACACTACAATCCCTGCCCTCCACCATGCTGAATGATGATATTGAGAGTTGTAATTCAATAAAGCCTCAAGTGCGAGAGATCCTGGGCTAAAGGAATACAAGGTAGAGTAAAACCAGCTGAGAAGATAAATTTAGATGGTCCATTTATTCCCTACTATTGAGAAGAAGTCTCTCAAGCTTCTTCTAAACTTACATTTTTCACTATATATGATCTGAACAACAGGATGTGGCCCATCATCTTGAGGAACAGGGTCAATATCTGCCCATTCTTTCCTGTTCCTGTAAAAAAACAATCAGTCAGCAGGTAGCAAATGCAAGAACATTTGAAGGAAATATATAGTTCAAGGGTATCTCCTAAATATCAAAGAGTTGTTCATGTATATTGTAGTACAGAATAGATCCTTGCTGAAAATTGTACTTGCAACTGGGAAAGAAGAATTTGTATGTAAAACAAATCTTTGATATGTTTTAAGCATTCCTATTACTATAAACCTGTACGAATGCAACATCACAAGGAGCCCTACCTGCAGAAACATAGGAAACACGTCTTTTCCCCAGCTAGGTACCTTGCTGATATGTTGGATTAAACAAAGAAGGCAGTCTGGGACTTGTAGTCTAATACATTTGGGGAATATCAAGTTGCAGGAGGCCGGATAACAATAAAAAAATCAACCCTATAAACTTGATGTAGCAATATATCCAAGAAAATTGACAGTGTGTATATAGATAGTACTGTGACTCATTGTTTATCCAATTTGTCATCTAAGTGACTCTGGGGACTCACAACAAGTAAAAACAATCCAATAACAATAAGTTAAAAACCATTATACAAGTATATAAAAACTATCCAGGATCAATTTAAACAACGATCATTAGTTATACTATTTGTTTTTTATTTCTACCAATTTATCTATCTATATCTATATCATCTATATCTATATCTCTATCTCTATATCTCTCTATAGCTATATCATCTATATCAGGGGTCTCCAACCTTGGCAACTTTAAGACTTGTGGACTTCAACTCCCAGAATTCCTCAGCCAGCAAAGCTGGCTGAGGAATGAGAGTTGAAGTCCACAAGTCTTAAAGTTGCCAAGGTTGGAGACCCCTGATCTATATCATCTATATATCTATATATATATCATCTATATCTATCATCTATCATCTACCGTATCTACCGTATCTATCTATCTATCTATCTATCTATCTATCTATAATTTTTTTTCTGGGGGAAAAAAGAACAAGTCACAAAAAGTATTCTCCACTGAGACCCAATATATTTAAGATGAAGAATTTCCAGACCAGGAAATTTATATTTGGGATTGGGATTTAAGCGTTTAAACTTCACGAAACAGTATGCTTCCTCCAAGAGTATTTACTGCGGTTTTTATTTCCAACATTTATTTAAATTCAAAACATTTCTCCTCCATGCTGAACAAGCATCCCTGGATATCTGAGATTTGGAATGAAATAAATGGCTGGAGAGGGAACCTAGCTTTTCCTAGGTGGACTGACCCTTCCTTCATCTCCCCACATTATTCACTTGATTTAGATGGCTATTAACGTCACCCAATCCCCAAGTGAAGTTCCTTGCAATGAAGTTATGCCTCAGTTAAGGACATTTAGCAATATAAAGGACGCCCTAAAACATCTAGCCTTCTCCAAATTATTAGCAAAGTTAAATCCTACATTGATGATGTTACCTGGTCGAGTAACGAAACGAGCTCAGAGAGTACCAAGGAGTCCACCAGGTCAACCCTGAGCTACAGATACTCTCTTCCACTGAAAGGTACTTTTTCCAAAAGGCAACTGGACTTTCTGGTTTTTCTTTGAAAACATTTCGCTTCTCATCCAAGAAGCTTCTTCTGATGAGAAGCGAAACGTCTTCGAAGAAAAAGCAAAAAAAAGTCCAATTGCCTCTTGAAAAAAGCATCTTTGGGACAACCATGACCTGGATGACTGAGAATCTCCATATAGACCTCTTCCATTGAAAGTTAAATCAGTTTGACTGAGTTCAGGGGGAAGCGGCTTCTAATCAGACGGCTCCGCCGAGGTCGAGGAGAGCCCTACCTACCTGTACAGCACGTAGCTAGCGGAGTCCAAGGGTTCGCCGCACTCCAGCAGCTCTCCGTCTCCCGCGGCATCGGCTTCCGTCCCCAACCGAAGGGTGCAAACCTCCGGGCTCCCTCTGTCTTCCTCGTCCGCCATCATCGTCAACGCCTCCGCCCACCCCGGAAGAAACAAAACTTGGAGGAGCCTATGAGAAACAAAACGGCCATCCCTCCCGCACCATAGAGTTGCAGCCGGCTGTACGGCGGAAGTGGGTCTGATCTCACGCGGACGCGCTTTTTGCTCCCAGCCGGTTCCGATGTTGCAAGTCTAGGCGGGAGGCTGAGCGTCCGCTCTGCGCTTAGATATAGAATGGAAGAAGGCTTCCCAGTGCCTTCTCCCTAATATATGCCAATCTAATCTACCAGGCGAGATGTTAGACATAGAATAGCAAAAATCGCAGTTATTTGTTTCTGCTAGCCCCTCCGTAAAATCTTGGTTATATCTCGACCCCGTTGGTAAACGCCACTTGTTCGTAGACGAGTGCAGCGCCCAACTACTGCGGTGTCCTGCTTATACGACCGCGCAATTAACCTTCACAGTAAATGCAGGTTGAATCCATAAAGAAAAAATTGTTGGGGGAGAGCTGCACATTCATTTATTCATTTTCATTATTCATTTTCATCACTGCCCCCTGCCAAAAGCCATCTAAATTGCTAATTCCATTGTATTTTCCACGCACGTCTGATTGTAAGAACACAAAGTTATAAAGCTGATATTTGGGAGTAAACATTTTCCATTTGGAAGATGTGACATCATTTGCCCCGTTTGTTCCCAAATTTTCTTCTGGGAAAGATAGTTCCGGGCCGCTTTGGACTCTTCAAGATGCCTGAGATAAAGTGCTATCCTAACACAGAAACCTGAAGCCACATAAGTGCTGCCCTCATTGCTGGTCTCTATTCTGCAAAATGATTGAGCTGGCAAAGTGACAGATGGCCTCTCCTAGGGTTTTCATGTAGATTATAAAAAGTAGGGAAAGAGAACAAATCCCAGGACATTCCATAAGCAGGCCTGAATACATCTTAGGAAATGCAAAAGGATACTATACTGCAGTGATGGCGAACCTTTTTTTGCTTGGGTGCCAAAAGGGCGCGCGCGTGTGCAATAGCGCACACGTGTGTGCCCACACCCATAATGCAATGCCCTCCCCCCACGCATGCACGCACAACCCCCCCATACTGCCCCCCCCTGCACATGCGTGCGGGCCTCACTAAAGCCTCCGGACTTCCGGTAGGCCCATTGGGCCGCTTTTCACCCTCCCCAGGCTTCAGGAAAGCCTCCAGAGCCTGTGGATGGCGAAAAACAGGCCGTTTTTCGCCATCCACAGGCTCCAGAGGCTTTCCTGAAGCCTGGGGAGGGCAAAAAACGGCCCAACGGGCGTACCAGAAGTTCGTTTCCGGTAGGCCTGTTGGTCCGTTTTATGCCATCCACAGGCTCCGAAGGCTTTCCTGAAGCCTAGGGAGGGCGAAAATGGCCTCCCCCCCCTCCGGAAGGCCAAAAATCAGCTGGTGAGCACGCACATGCGTGCTGGAGCTGACATAGGGCAACGCCTCGCATGCCCTCAGATATGGCTCCGTGTGCCACCTGTGGCACACGTGCCACAGGTTCGCCATCACGGCTATAGTGAAAGGCACAGAAGACCACTGAGTTCTAATGTGCTCAGGAGAGATGCACACTCCCGGTTCGGGGGCGTGGCAGGCCTGGGTCGCTGCCAGTTCTAGCGACCCAGGCCGCCAAGTTACTACCAGTTCTATAGAACCGGTCCGAACCGGGAGGAACCCACCTCTGCGCATGCCTACATATGAAAGGTGGTTGCAAGGGTTACACTTCATTCTTCTAGAAATATACCATGAAGCTTTGGTTTGCCAAAGAAACAACATAAAGCATAAAACTTAGGTTTGCTGCAGTGTAACTTTTAAAAAACATAACCCCTCCCTTAACTTTTCTTTTGTTCCTTTATTTCAGTGTATATTTTGGCAGCTGAGTTGATACAGGTAACTAAAGTAGATAGCCAGTAACTAAACACTAACAACAAGTTAATGCAAGATTGCAGCACAAATGGAGAAAGTCAGAAAACAGATCAGGTCATCTGTATAGAGAAATGAGGTAAAGAACAAAGAAAGGAACGGGCTCAGATCTGAAAGGTAGTGCTGAGGAAGATAATTTTGGACTCACCTCCAGTCCTTTCACTTTCTCCTTTTTACCGTACCCATCCCCCCTCTACCTGAACGTGTGTCTTAAGAGACTCCTCCCTCCCCCCTTCCCACTTTTCCCTTCCCCTTTTCTCCGGCTAGGATTAATTTTGTAATCACCAAACTTTGGGTGCTTACCTCTATCATTACATATCAAACCTTAGATACACAAACGTGTAAACTTTTAATTAGCTAATTAAAGAAACAACAGAACAAAATCCAGTTTGTTTCGTCTTTTCATACCTATTTAGTCCAAGAACATGATAGGGTATAATCTGGAAAGGTATGTAGTATGGCCATGCCTGGTAGAACAATGTTTGTTTGACTAGGAATCTCACAGGAGAGGAGACTATCAGTCCCCTCAGTAAAACGAAATTGGTGGTCCAGAACCAGTAGAGACAAGACAATCAATGCTGGATGGAAGAAGAGAATTGTATAATAAAAGCTTTCACTATGAATTTCTTCTAGGGTTGAGGCATGGCAGAACAGTTGGAAAAGATATTTCTTTTAGCAAATTCCTTTTAAAAACATAAAGGATTATATTTTTTGTAATCTCAAGAGTTAGAATGCCATCTTGCAGTTCTATAGCACTTTAGAGTTTACAAAATGTTTCCTACACATTACTGTAGTAATCCAGTAATCCTTACACCAATATAACATAAGAGTGGCTCATATTTACATTATTTGTAAAAGGCCCAGAGAGAAAAAGAAAGAACATGAAAGCATGTCACTAGAAGGGGGGGGGGGGGAATCCCAAACTGTGTCTCAGTTATTTTGGCTGTGTCATGTGGGGGGAATTCACTGGAGAAAGAAATTATGTTGGGAAGAGTTAGCGGTAAAAGGAAACTAAGCTGCCAAAGAACACGATGGCTGGATATCATAAAAGCTGGTACCAGCCACAGCATAAAAAAACTCAAAGAAGCAGTGCAAGATTGGAAGATGTGGAGAGACCTGGCCCATAAAATCACCAAGAGTCAGATAGGACTGAATGGATAACATCATCATTATCATGTTTGTAAGGGTTGAAATGACGAGTTCTATATTTCTGCTGAGGACATTATTCTTTTGAGCTCCACTTATTTTCATTGTCATTGATTTATATATTTGTCTCTGAGATACAGGCAGGACATGAAAATGCTTAATTCCAGTTCATTTTAATTTATAAAAGTTTCATATATCATATTGCTCTAAAAGGGATTGCTTGGACAGCTTAGAATAAAAATAATTAATACATGACAGCAGAAAAGCACTAAAACCTTAATTAATACAAGAAAAATACAAGCAACCTTAATTAATACAAGTAAAGCAAGCACATTTATAATAGGCCACATTAAAACAGAGTAGAACCCTAGCAGAATTCTATTTCTCCTGTCCACGTAAAATGAGAGAAATGTCACAAAGCATTCATTTATTCATCTATTTTCATTCTAAGTGTAGCATATCAAAGAGTACCGCTTAGTCCACCATATCAAAGTGTCTTTTGATTGTTTAAAACTAGACAGCAGCTACAAAAACACATCTGATCAAGCTATCTCCTCTACTCAAAACTAACACATATAATTTCACATTTAGCATATACAGTACATGCAGACTACACTTTTATTCATGTTGAATTTATAACATTTTTCAAGCTCATTTTCTCAATGACTCATGCAGTCTAGTATGGTTTTAGCTTAGCTTCATGGTGTAACTAATGCATGAATTGAAAGTTGTTATGTACCAGTTTCATCCTTTTTCGCTTTCTCCTATGTCATGATATCCACAGTTCTACAAAATAAACATCTGCAATCTTTCATGAACAAAAGCTGAAATAAAGTGTTTTTATATATTTATTTATTTATTGAATTTATATGCCACTCATCTCATGGTTCTATAATGAAAAAAAGACTTATAATTGCTGATTCTTAACAGTATTCTATAAGATAGTTGTGCACGCTTCATTCAGAATAATTTAGGAGATATGCATCAGGCCTCAGGCTAATGCAGGCTTAGCAACAGATTTCTGAAATTTAAAAAATAGGCTGCCTCGAGTCATAATAAATATGCTGTTGTAAATGGTGATTCATTAAAGCAGCAGCATCTTTTATCAGATATAAAAAAGTATTATTAATATCAGAGGTATTGTGCTTGAATGAGGCCACAGAGATACTAAATTATCATTTCTCAGAGAAATAATAACATTCTGAGCATATCATCAATCAATTCAAGGAATAACTTTTGGCTTGGGCTTTAGATTAGTAGTAGAAAAGCTAATGCAGGGGAAATAAATATACAGTATGATCTTAAAAACAAAGATCAGAGTTGAGCAACCTGGTTTCAGGGCCATAAGTAGTCCCCAAACCTCTCTTTTACTTTTCTAGAGTCCCCTTCGATATGGTTGACCACCAGGGGTGGGTTCTAACTTACCTCGCTGCCGGTTCGCTTCCTCCCGCGTCACGTGGCCACGCCTTGTAGGCACGCGCGCTTTGCTTGCGCACGCGCATGTGCAGTGCAAAAAAATTTTAAAAAAATCATTTTTTAAAAAAAGCCAAAAACAAGATGGCGACACATGCGCAGTGCCGGAAACTCAGCTTCTGCGCATGCGCAGAAGAATTTTTTTAAAAAAAAAATTACAAAAAAAAAATTACAAAAAAATATGGAGGCGCCCATGGACCGGCACCGACTGAACCGGATCCGTGACATCATCGTGACGTCACCAGCAGGTTGTTACCGGTTCGAGCGATCCGGTCCGAACCGGGAGGACCCCACCTCTGTTGACCACCATTTTTGATGTGGGACAGCAGGCAATTACGACAAAACAAGCTTTAGGTGCCTTAGCAAGGTCAAGATACAGACCTCCTCCATTGAAATTCCTGCCCATGAGAATTTGATCTAATTGCCAGGTTGATTTTTGCCTATCTAGGAAATTAACTTTATGTAATTAGTTTGTTAGCTGTGTAATGCATTATTTGGTTTGGGAGATCAAGGTGGCGCCCTTCACAGCCCCTACTTTGTCCACAACCACAACCCTATGAGGTAGGCAGATGGAGAGAGGCTGAATGTGGGCTAGAACCTGGCTTTCCTCTCCTTCTTAACTTCTATACACACAGGCTTTAATCTTCACCCCCAAGTTTCTGCACACTGGTCTACAGTTGTAGCTAAAAGGGGAGACTATAAAGCAAAACGTGGAAAAGAATTAATGTTATGTTACGTTTTTCTCATCTCTGAAATATTGGGTGAAATGTGGAGGGGCTTATTCTCCCGCCGTTTATGTCCAATCTGACCAGTAGATGGCAGCAACGAGCGAGTGTACCAAATATCATGTCTGCTGACATCTTGTGGTCATAAGGAGTTTTGCAGTCGGATACAGTAGTTATCACCGGCGGCAGGCAATTATTTCTAATAGAAAAAACAACGTTAAAGTTTTATAACGTGATCAACGCAATTAATTCACCTTAAGCCTTTTTTTTTTTTTTTACTCTCAGGCGGCGTGTGAATGTGTCTGACGCAGCTCTCAAACTGCTGCATTATGCTAAAGCGAGTTGGCAAGCGCTCTGCAAACAGCTATGGAAACCGCGATCACTATTTTGTTTTGTTGTTTCCAAAATGCGCTCCCACAATGAAAAACTTGAAACCTTCCTCTAGAAACCGGATAAATTAGCTGCCGAATTTATTGTCCGTCCGTCCGTCCCGTCCCGTCCCCCCCCCCCCCGCACACACTCATTTTGATGGAGATCCTTTCGGTCCGGACGTTAGGTGTCTCCATTGAAACGATGCCACAATGAGCGTAATCAGACCAACTTTCCTTCACACGAACCCGAGAACGTCCTGTTTTCCAAAGTGGGATTCGGGGAACTCTGGAAGGTGGATCCCCGGGATCTGCTTCTCCAGACCCAGATGGTCCTCCTTAGGGATGTTTTTGGGAGAGGAGCGCCGCGATCCGCTGCAGGCTTTACTGTCAACCTAAGGGAAGTAGAGGTACAAATTGAAAGTAAAAAAGCGCCTCGCAACAACCAGGAAGAAGAACGGGGACTTGGGTGAGTATCTTTATTTCCTATGAGAAGCATTGCGATAGTTTTCCTGTTGGTTTTGCACGTCTGCAAAAGGCATGAAAAGGCGCCTGTAGATCTTAAAAAGAGAGAGACTCCTTATTCGGTTTACTTTTGGTCTCCAGTTCTGCGACGCAGTGGGGCATTTACAGTTGGAAAGGAACGAACAAACGAGCCAAAAGATTACAAATAAAAGGGGAAAACGTAACGTTAACTCTTCTAAACTAAAAATACCAATTTAACGTTGCAGCTCCGCCTCTCACATAAGGGAGAAAGGAAAAACTTGAGGCCTATTTTAGCACAAGCGGCTTCAACTATTTCCCCCTTTCTTCTAATTTCTAAACTTTTGTTTATCTCCCCATAGTAAAAGCTTTTACAATAGCATGCAGTTTAAAGCTTCTGTCAGTTCTAAGCTATTGTTTTAAAGCTTCTTCTGTATTATTGAAAGAGTAGCAGAGGCGACTTTTTTTTTTTTAAAGGCAAAGTTGTTTCTGGAAGGTTTTTCTATTCAGACCAATCCTTCCTTCACCTTTCAAGGGAAAACCTTACAAACCTCGATAAAATATTAGTGCTAACAGTACCCTTAACACTTCTGGGAGAGAGATTCTATAATTGTCTTGTAGAAATTATATATTTCTTGTGTGTTCTTTGCTTTAAAAAAGCAAATTATAGACGCCTCAGATCAGTTTCTACAATTATGCAAATTTTTCAATGCAAATGAATGAATTTGCATATATTTATGCAGCATTATTGTATCTATAGAACAAAGCATATTGCTTCTGTTCTAAATCTGCCTCAAAGATTTACAATAATTACTGGATACATTATTTTCTGCAGAAAGACAAAATTTCTTAGCTATATTCCATATGTGAAATCTTATTCTATCCTATTTTATATTTTCATATAATAAAGAACACTGATGACAATTAAACGTAGGTGTGTATCCAGTTTTCTTTTGGTATAATGTGACCTTATTCACTGTGTTGCTGTTTCCAAGGTCTCCTACTACAGGTAGTCCTCGACTTACAACCATTTCATTTAGTGACCGTTCAAAGCTACAATGGCACTGAAAAAAAATGACTTGAGATCATTTTAAACACAACCTTTGCAACATCCCCATGGTCACGTGATCCAAATTCAGTTGCTTGGCAACTGTCTCATATTTATGATGGTTGCAGTGCCCTTGGGTCATGTGATCACCTTTTGCAACCTAACAAATAAAGTCAATGGGGGAGCCAGTTTCACTTAACAACCGTGTTATTAACTTAAGAACTTCAGTGATTCACTTATCAAATGGGGCAAGAAAAGTCCTAAAATGGGGCAAAACTCACCTAACAACTGTTTCACTTAGAACAGAAATGTTAGGCTCAATTGTGGTCGTAAAACGAGGACTGCCTGTATATGTTGAATGAAAAATCCAATCATATAGAGCCAGCAATATCCATTTCATCTTTGTTACAGATGAATGGAAATATAATGTAGAACAGTAGTTCCCAATTTGTGGCTGGTAGTCCACTAGTGCTGTACTGGTAAATAAATTTAAATTAAATTAAATTTTAAATTATTGCAATCTCATGGGCTTGTCCTCCTAATAGTCTAGAGATTTGGCAGTCTCAAAAGCTTTGGACCTTAAAAGAAATAATTTGTATTTTATGTTGGGGTCCTGTGGATTCCGCCTGGAGAGGGACACACTTGCTGTAGTACCCACACTCAGTGTTGCTAATTCTTGGTTTATGTGGGTCTCAAATGTTTTTGATGGGGATGTGATCATCCAGATACATCAGGAAGACTGGGAACTGCTTCCTAGCACATATGCCAAGAAGAACTTCTGAACTGTATTTTTTCATTTAGCAGATGCATTAATTCTAAGGAATCCCTGATTGAGGAAGCTACAGTAAAACAAGATCAAAGATCGATTCAGGTTTGATGGCACTTTCCCCCCCACCAGTGATGACAATGGAGAAGAACAAGGATTTCTAGGGAAAATACAAGTGGACCACTTATTGGGCATGTTAAGGATTCCTGAGTCCCCAAACATGAAGGTTTTGTGTACCTGATCATAAGGCATGAAAAGAATTAAGAAGAAAAGATTTTGGGCATCTTGCTTCTGCTTTATGGCTTTCTTTTTTCTCCTGATCACTTTCCAGGTACCAAAGATACTTGGGATGGAGCTGGGAATATATTCAGAAATGCCCCAAAGACAGGAAGGAATAGCTATGTAATGTAAAGTTTTAGGAGAGACAATGGGGTCACTGCTATATCAACTTTAGGTTTCAGCCTGGTGATAGGGGTTTAATTATGTGCTCAGTGTTTCCAAATCTCTGTTTTTTTCTACTGCTGGGTTTTCACCAATAGATAATACAGGTAGTCCTTGATTTATAACCATTTATTTAGTGGCTGTTTGAAAGCACTGAAAAAAGTGACTTATGACCGTTTTTCACACTTACGACTTTACAGCGTCCCCATGGTCATATGATTAAAATTTGGATGCTTGGCAACTGGTTCATATTTATGATGGTTGCAGTGTCCCAGGGTCATGTCATCACCTTTTGCGACCTTCTGACAAGCAAACTCAATTGGGAAGCCAGATTCACTTAACAACCATGTTACTAACTTAACAACTGCAATGATTTGTCTAACAACTGTGGCAAGAAAGTCATAAAACGGTGCAAAATTCACTTAACAACTGTCTCGCTTAGCAACAGAAAATTTTGGACTCAATTATGGTCGTAAGTCGAGGAATACCTGTATGCGCAAACAGTAAAAAATACAGGGCAAATTATTTTCCTTGAGTAAAAAAACATCCTCATTCTCATTACTCTGGTTCTGCTACCATGAATTATTCTAATTTATAATGTCACAGCTTGGTTCCTCTGGCAAGGCTGTGAGCTAATGCAATTAAAAAGGAGAAGCCAGATCAGAGGTAACTCTGTCACGGGTCAGAATTCCTCCTCAGGCAGTGGCCCCCAACCTTTTGGGCACAAGGGACCGATTCTGTGGAGAGCGATTTTTTTGCGGACCAGAGGGGGCGTGGTTTCGTGTGCTGCCTACATCTCGCGGATGGGGCTTTACTTGTTTGTGCAGCCTGGTTTCTGGCATGCCACGGACTGGTGCCGGTCCAGGGACCGGGGGTTGTGGACCCCTGTCCTAATTAGGTCCTGTGGAAAACTCTAATTAGGTCCTGTGGAAAACCCTAACCCTAACCCTGTCCTAATTAGGTCCTGTGGAAAACTCTACATTTTTTCATGTGAAGTGGTATAATGAAATTAAAGTTATGATCTGCTGTTTGTAGGCTTGAATCCAGATGAGATGGGGATAGCAGACTTCCTAGCTTCTGCATTAGTATCTTCAGTCCTCTAGAAATGTTACACCAAGGATGGGGAATCTGGAGAATAGGATAGGACATGGTATACAGACAAGGAAAATTCCTAAAAACTAGAAGGATACGAGCATCTTAGATGTTTTTGAATAAAACTGTTTTCTGTAAGCTTGGTTGCTTGGTTGTTTATTTTTATAGTTTTTATAGCTTGCCCCGCTCAAAAGACTTAAAATTATAAATGGAACAAAAGAATAAAAAAAAAGATTAAAAAAAACCCTCAGCAGTAATAAGAAATCAACCCTCTCCCAGTGGCAGCAAAATTTTGGTAGAGTTCAATAGAAAGCCTGATTAAATAAAGTTATCTTTTAAAGATTTTCTGGAAACCATGAGGAAGGGAGCTTCACAGACTAGAGAGCGATAGTCTGATATGACTAATATATGAACAGAGTAAGTTAATAGTCCAGAAATAATATGCTTATCATAGCCTCACTGAGTACATGTTAGAAGTGTGTGTGTGTGTGTGTATTGGAGGGAGGGGGTTGCACCTTCTGAGTTAATGATAACTCCCTGTGACTGCCTGGCCTGGTCCCTGCAGTCTTGTTGGCAAAATTTCAGAAGTGGTTTGCCATTGTCTGCTTCCTAGGGTTGAGAGAGAGGGACTAGCCCAAGATCACCCAGTTGGCTTTATACCTAAGGCAGGACCAGAATTCACAGTCTCCCAGTTTCTAGCCTGCTACCTTAATCACTCCACCAAACTAGCATTCGTTAGAAAGTCTAAGCCCATTTAAAATCAGTATCAGTGCATACCCTCTTAAAGAGGTTTCATGCCTTATTTCTTAAGCCTTTGATCAGTCTTAATTTTTCTTTGCTTTCAAAAGGTGGTTGTGGAACTGGGCAAGTCTGAACAGTTGATCTCAAAAAACTCAGTTTCACAAAACGATGCTTTCAGAGAAGATGAGTTCCAGAAATATCCTCCTCTGTTTTTCAAAAAGCCAAAATTTGACCACAGTGCCGGAAAAAAATTGCACAGAGGCACATATCCCATCTTGCTGTGGTGGTCTCCGCTCACGGGAGAGTCTGGGCGGCAGGCTCAGTGTGGCGAGGATGTTTGCTTCTTTACCATCAACAGGACTTACCGACACAATCCTATGACTAAAGCCTTTCTTTTTTACGGTAAGGGACTGGCTAAAGTTTTGGAAAGATTATTGAGTAATCTCTTGCTCCCCCTTTTCTTGTATAATTTACATATTGATTTGGGTATGCAGAAAAAAAGTGGCACCAACTGGGAATATGGTGATTTAGATTACAGGTAGCCCTTGATTTATAATTATAATAAGGACAGGATTTCTGGTCATAAGTTATTGTGGTGATAAGACCAATGTGGCTAGGTCTCAGTTTATGACTTTGTTTTGCATGTGGTTCTAAAGTGCAAAACCATTCTTCTGAGTTTTTTGTTTTTTTTTGCCAGAAATTAATTTAAAAATGCCAGAAACTGGCATGAAACATAAATCATGGTCACATGATTGTGGGAGACTGCAGCCAGTCATAAATGCGAGCCAGCTGCCAAGTGCCCGAAAGAGGGTCATGTGATCTTAGGAGGTTGCACAACATTTTACAATGGCCAGAAGTGCTTTATGGGTTGTACACCACCAGTTCCAAACCCATCTTAATTTCAAGTGGTCGTTAAGCAACTAATTGTAAGTCAAGGACTACCCATACAGATACTTCCTCTCTCCTATTTCTTATTCCCCATCCTGAATAATCAACATTTCATGACCACTGAGCATGCTGAGTCCTGATTGGGTAATTTCCAGATTTCTTCCTCCTCTTAGTTTTTTTTTCAATCCAAAAATGGATTTTTGTTCTACTTCAAATCTGTCATTCTGATGCAATTTCCAATTTTCTAAGACAGTGGTACCTTGGTAATAAGCTGCTTTGAAACTCATCGAATTTGGTACTCAACACATTTTGATGCGAACATTTCATCCCAGTACTCATTGTTTGTTTGGTACCCGACTCACAAGCTAGAATTTGTCAATGTTGGCTGCCTTGTGATTCACTACATTATTCCTTATAGGAAAATTTGTTTGGTACTCAGCATTTTTGGAACTCATCGCGCCTCTTGGAACCAATTAACGATGAGTACCAAGGTACCACTGTATTAGTATGAATCTTACAATTGGAGAATGTCTGCATGATTGGCGATGACCCCATTACCTTGAAATAATGACTATTTATATTATTGAAGAAAGTGCAACTAAGTCCATTGAATTTAGTTAAAAGGAATTTGTTATATTTTTCAACATCTAGGTACTGATTTCAGCATACACAGCTTACCTCTGCCCCGTGCAGACTACCACGACTGGGCTCTTTTTCACGAGGAGTCCCCCAAAAACAACTACAAGCTTTTCCAACCTCCTGCCATTGCTTTGTTCAACCACACAGCCACTTTCAGCCGCCACTCACACCTACCGCTTACCACCCAGTACCTTGAAAGTATTGAGGCCTTGAGGTCCCTGAAGTACACAGTTTCTTTGCCAAAAAAGAACAGCTTGCGGAAGAGGCTTGCGCCTCTGGTCTATGTACAATCTGATTGTGACCCTCCCTCTGACAGAGACAACTACATAAAGGAGCTGATGGCTCACATTGAAATTGATTCCTACGGGGCTTGTTTGCATAATAGAGACCTTCCAGACCATCTCCGAAATCCATCCTCCATGGACAGCGGTAGTTTTTACAAAATACTCGCTCAGTATAAATTCGTCCTGGCTTTTGAGAATTCCATCTGTGAAGATTATATCACTGAAAAACTCTGGAGGCCGCTAAAGCTGGGAGTTGTGCCTGTTTATTATGGCTCTCCCAAAATTCAAGACTGGCTTCCAAGCAACAAGAGTGCCATTCTCGTCACAGATTTTCCACACCCGAAGGACTTGGCTCAGCATATCAAAGCTTTGGATGCGGATGACAAGGAATATGTGGCCTACCTTGAATGGAAGTTGAAAGGTGACATTTCCAACAGGCAACTGCTTGCTGTTATCAAAGAACGCACGTGGGGAGTGCAGGATATCATGAAAGACAACTACATAGATGCCTTTGAGTGCATGGTGTGCAGCAGGGTATGGGAAAATATCAGGAGACAAGCAAAGGTGAGTATAAATATGTCTCTCCATAGGGACTTCTTGTCATTAAGTCAATAGCTGTCTTTTGATCCTCAAGCAGAATCAGTGTAGCAGGGGCAAAAAAAAATTCTGCAGAATTACAGAGTTCCTACAGAAAGAAGATGTTGCTTCGAGAGAGGTCCATGAGTCATTCTGTGATCCATAAATGTAGAAAGTAGTTAGAGCACATTGACTTCAATAGCACTATAGCAATAGCACTTAGACTTATATACCGCTTTACAGTGCTTTTACAGCCCTCTCTAAGCGGTTTACAGAGTCAGCATATTGCCCCCAAACAATTTGGGTCCTCATTTTACCCACCTCGGAAGGATGAAAGGCTGAGTCAACCTTGAGTCTGGTGAGATTCGAACTGCCAAATTGCAGGCAGCCGGCAGGCAGCAGAAAGTAGCCTGCAGTACTACACTCTAACCACTGCGCCACCGCGACTTCATCTTACTTTCCAGTCCATTATTTTCTCTGTTCTCCCATCTTCTTGGATGTACATTTGAAGGATAAAATGTCCCTTCTTGTTGTTCGTATTTCTAACATACATTTAAGTTACCTTTATACATTCTAGACAATTCCTCTGGTGGCATATACCAACAATACATCATTTTATAAAAATTCTCTCTAAGATGATAACATAATTTTAGTCCCTTCAGCTACATGTCCTTCCATTGTTCCATTTGTATATTGTAACCAAAATTTTTAATCCACAGTCATGCATTTTTTTTCACTTGGTCTTCTATTTCAAATTTCAATAAAAGTGTACATTTTAGCAATATTCATCATTTGTACACAGTTCTATTTCAAACTCAGATTTAGATTGTCCAAAACCAAAAATTCTTTGTCTACTTTGAATATTTCTAATAATTGTATATTAAAAAAAACTATTGACAGATATATCCAACTGCTACAGATCTTTTCTTGATTTTATTTTATATTCTCCTTGATAAAATTCTAATAACTC
The DNA here is from genome assembly GCA_003457575.1 of Thermophis baileyi. NCBI lineage: Eukaryota > Metazoa > Chordata > Lepidosauria > Squamata > Dipsadidae > Thermophis > Thermophis baileyi. The sequence continues at coordinate 837,328 of QLTV01004245.1, read as the reverse complement.
ACAATAAGTTTGCCATTTGTGTTTACTTAGCATTTTTCATCTATAAAATGCTTCTTGTACTGAAAGCCCAGAGGTGTTTTTAGCCACAGCCTGGGTTTGTATCTATTCCATATTCTGAATAATAAAATCTACATTTTTAAAATCTACATCAACCTTAGTTTTATCATACCATAAACATCCATGCCATTTGAATTTCTAGTCATGTTCTAACTCCAAATGTCGTCTATTTCTCAGTAACACCCACTCTTTCATCCAAATTAAACAAGCTGCAAAATATACTTTCAAATCAGGTAAACCCGCTTCTCTTTCTTATAACACCTTATATTTAACTCATGTGTTTTTTTCTCTGCCACCTAAATTTAGATATATCCTGCCATTATTTAAGTGGTGCATCAGTTGTCAACAATACAGGTATTGTCTGAAGCAAAAATAACATTCTAGCCAAGAAATTAATCTTAATCACAGAAATTCTTCCAGCAATGACAATTGTATTTTCTCTCATCTTAACATATCTTTTTTAAATTTCATTCTGTGTCTTAATATAATTACTTTGAAATAACATACAATTTATATTTGTCATAGTAACATCCAAGTAACATCCATAGTAACATCCAAGTATTTTACCATTTCAATCTTAAAATCCATTTTATCCCTCAATTCTGTTTGATCCTGCATTTTCATATTTTTATTAATATCTTCATCTTCTGTTTATTAATCTTAAAGCCTGTTATTGCATCAAATTCTTTTAATGTACTCATTAATATTTCAATTCCCTTTAAAGGATCTTTCAAAACGAGCTCCAAGTCATTTTCTCCCACAATCCCCTTGTCTTCTTTTTATATCTCTATTTAGTATTTCAAGAACCAAAATAATCAGAAGAGGGGACACTAGGGCAGTCCTATCTTGTTCCTTTTTGTATTTCACATGGATTTGCTAGTTTTCCATTATCAATAATTTGTGCTTTCAGTGAAGTATAAATAGATTTTACCCATTTTATTCTTTTCTACATTCAGTGAAATGTAACATCAGTGATGGCTAACCTTTTTGTTGCCGTGTGTGCGACCCGCTCCCCGTGCATGCGTGCGCAACCCCCGTGTGTGCCCCACCCCCCACGCATGCGCGTGCCGCCTGTGTGCGCCCCACCCCCACGCATGCACACGCAATCCCCGCGCTCCCCTGTCCCTCACGCCTGCACGTGTGCCCCCCGCGCGTGCCCCACCCTCCCTATGCATGTGCGTGTGTCTCCCGCATGCGCCCCGCTCCCGCACATGTGCGGCATAAACCCAAAAACCAGCTGGCCGGCGGGAGGCGTGCCGGTGAAGCTGAGCTGGGGCAACGGCTCGCGTGCCCGCAGAGAGGGCTCTGCGTGCCACCTGTGGCACGCGTGCCATAGGTTCGCCATCACGGCCTTAGATAATTAGCAGGTCCAATTATTGCCAGAACATTGATTTCTAAACAGATGCAGAGAATTTAAAAGGGCACAATTTGAACTGGGTCACTAAAGGTAAAGGTTTCCTTGTTCAGTCATAGCCAGTTCTAGGGTGCAGTGTTCATCTCTGTTTCTTGGCCGAAGGAACCAGCGTTATTGGAAGACATTTTCCATGGTCATGTGACCAGCATGGCTATATGCCAAAGGTGCATGGAAACCTGTTACCTTCCCACCGAAGTGGTACTTATTTACTTACTTGTATTTGCATGCTTTCAAACTGCTAGGTGGGCAGGAACTGGGGTAAGGAATGAGAGTTCACCCCGTTGCATGGTGCTTGGGTCTTGAACCCAGGTTGTCAGATTTCCAGCTGACAAGCTCAGCATTTTAATCGCTGAGCCATTGCGCACCCTCACTAGGTCACTAAGCTGCCTAACATCCCTTTGTAGAATTGCCTACATGCAATTCCATCTCAATCCTCTTTGTTGGATTCTGAGTCTGGTCTTAGCACTTAAACTGAATATTGGGATGATCTGATTTGAAGAAAAGTTTATACCTAAATAAAGTATAACTATGCTGTAAAGTTTAAACTTTACTGTTCTCTTTTCTGATCAAAAGTTGGTTTTTATGTTAGATATATAGCAAATCTCTATACCAGGGGTGAAATTCAAAATTTTTCCCTACCGGTTCTGTGGGCGTGGCTTGGTGGGCGTGGCAGGGGAAGGATACTACAAAATTCCCATTCCCTCCCCACTCCTGGGGGAAGGATATTGCAAAATCCCCATTCCCTCCCCACTCCTGGGGGAAGGATATTGCAAAATCCCCATTCCCTCCCCACTCTGAGAGCAGCCAGAGGTGGTATTTGCCGGTTCTCCGAACTACTCAAAATTTCCGCTACTAGTTCTCCAGAACCTGTCAGAACCTGCTGAATTTCACCCCTGCTCTATACAGAATATGACCAAAAGTATAAATTCAACTCACTTCTGCAGTTCAGTCATTTTGGGAATGTTTAATGAAATGTTTTGATTGTAATGGGCTAGAATAATTAATCTTGTTCTTCAATCATCCAATGTTGGAATCTTTTAATGGAATCCATCAGTTCCATCATTTCTTTTGAATATTTTCATTCTGGCTTTCATGCAGTCTTCCCTTAGGGAGAAATTATTTCTTTTGACACACTTTTTTTCTAAAATAATATTATTGCTTAATATTGAATTCTGTTTTTAAAGAGTTAAAAATGGTTAATTCTTTTTCAGTGGCATGACTAATCGCCATCAACTTAATTTAGATTTAAATTTATAATATTTTAATCTTTTGAAGTTGCATTGAGTGAATTTGTACATCTTATTCTCTAACACTGAACTCAACCTGTGTGTCTTTGTAAGTTGGAGCCAAACTGTATTCTGCCTGAACCCACAAAAACCATGGTATCAGAATCGGTAGAACAAAACTCTGGCAATTTGCTTTTTTTTCATATAATTTTATTAAGGATTTTAATTACAATAGTACAATCTAATACAAACTAAAAGAAAAAGAATAGAAAGAAAGAGTGACGGGTGCAAAAGAGAAGGAAAAAATAGTAAAAAGAAAGAAAAATGAAAAGTAAAGATATAGTGAAAAAATATAGAAAAAAAATGTATAAAGAAGTGACTTTCAACCTTCATCACAACATGTCTAAACAATTTTTGTAACTCTTCACCTCCCCTTAGTTTTATAACCAAGAATATCTTCATCCCCTATCTGGCAATTTGTAAGTGTGTGTCCTTGCAGTTTGTAAGGGATAAAAAGGAAAATGAACATTGAAAAAAAACCCATTTTGGAAGTTATATTTCAGGGATGTAACAAGTGCTTTAAATCTGTGTAAGAATTAAAGTACTCGTTTTGCCAATTTATCTCCCACCACCACCACCACCCAAAGTACAAAACGAAATGGAAAAATGTTGACTGAGGGCTATTGGTGAAATGCTGGAAGTACATACCTTAGAGCAAGGGTCTCCAACCTTGGCAACTTTAAGACTTGTAGACTTCAACAGGAGTTGAAGTCCACAAGTCTTAAAGTTGCCAAGGTTGGAGACCTCTGCCTTAGAGTACCATCCCTGATTTGGAAGTATTCTTATTCTTTCTCTCCCTCTCATCTTACAAAACAAAATGAAACAGAAAGCAGGCAAGGTGCCATTGCCAATGGATCTCAACATTTACATAGATGCAAAGCAAATATCAAAATGAGAGCTTACAACAATGATCCTTTGTATCCATGTAAATTTTGAGATTTATTGGCAATGGCACCTTGCCTGTTTTCTGGTTTGTTTTGTTTCGTTTTGTAAGATAAGAAGAAGAGAAAGAATAAGATTGTCTTCTCCCAACCCTCAAACCTACCCATCCTTGCTCTTGGCAAACATCTTTCTCTTAGGTTTTTTTTTTCTTTTCATTTTTGTTGTGTTTTGGTGAGTTCAAGACACTCTTGACTCCAGACAATTCCAGGACAATCCCTGCAGTTTCCTTGGATGTGGTTTACCATTGCCTCCTTCCTAAGGTTGAAAGAGAGTGACTGGCCAAGGCCATGCAGCTGGCTTTGTGCCTAAGATAGGATAGGATAGGAATGCACGGTCTCCCATGCCTTAACCACTACATCAGGCTGGCTTTCTTGTCTTGGTTATTCATTATTTTCTAATGTCAGATATTATCAGTTGGTTCATTTGTCCATTAGATACTGAAGCTAAATTCTATAATGTGGTAGGTCTAGAAGACCAAAGTATTTGAAATGGGAGAATACCAACCTTCACCTCTTAAAATCAGAGATGAAATGCAGCCGGCTTCCCTACCGGCTCGGAAGTGCGCGCGCCGTCATCACATCACGGTTTTGACCCTCTGAGCATGTGCAGAAGGCTTTGCGCATGCGCAGAGGGTTAAAACCGGGACGTGACCGATGTCCTGGTGGGTGGGCGGAGCCTCCCGCCGCCGGTGCTACCAGCTCGCCGAACCTCCCGCTGGCGGCGCTACCGGCCCGCGCAAGCCGGATAGAGCCGGCAGCATTTCACCCCTGCTTAAAACCTACAACAAATAAACACAGATTGTGTTTTTATCTTTTTATCAGGGAATGCCACCAAGAAGATGGAAGGCAGAAGCAAACCATCTGAGCTGCCCCAGTCCTCAAGCATTTGCCTTTTCTCCTCTCGGTGTGCAGAGAACTGTTCTCCAGGACGTGTGGAGATCAAGCTTTGAACAATCTAAGAGAGAAGCTCGTGCACTGCAGCAGCTGGTAGAAAGGAACAGGAATTTCACAGCCCTGGAATTTTGGACTCTGGTTTTTAGAGACTAGTTTAAAAAACAAGGAGTACTTACCTCAAGATAGGGAAAAAAACCCACACCTGCAACCAGAATTAGCTAGTAGCAAAATCCAGTGTTCAGAATAAAGTAGGAAGCACTTTTAACCTCTGAATGTATGAAAATGTGTATTTAGTAACTATTTATCATGACCTATTTGGTCATCTTGTAACGTATGTTTTTACTGCTAATACTAATACTGCTAATATATTTATAACATGTGTAGATTAACACAAGAATGTAATAAAATCCATGTCTTTCCCTCTTTGTGTGCCTCTGGTTATTTCTGCTAGATTTTACATTCAAGCTCATTTGCAAAAAATGTCTGACCGAATCTAGTGCTCTGACTTGGAACCAACATGCTTTCTATGTTTCTTGCATGTTTACATGTAGTTGAAGTAATGAACTGGCCTGTTCAAAGGAATGGGCAATGATGTGTGTATTTTGTGTGTGCGTGTGTGTGTGTCTGCATGTGTTTTTGTGATATCCCAAAGGAAATATTTTACATGAAACATGAAATGTTTACCAGAAACCTGTGGAAAGAAGAACTACAGCTAGTCCTTGACTTCTAACCATTCATTTAGTGATTGTTCAAAGTTACAATAGCATTGAAAAAAGTGACATATGACCATTTTTCACATGACCATTGCAGCATCCCCATGGGCCGTGTGATCAAAATTTGGACACTTGGCAACTGGTTCATATTTATGACGGTTGCAGTGTCCCAAGGTCACATGATCACCTTTTGCAACCTTCTGACAAGCAAAGTCAATGGGGAACCCACATTCACGTAACAACCATGTGACTAACTTAACAACTGCAGTGATTCACTCAACAACAGTGGCAAGAAAGGTCATAAAATGGGACAAAATTCACTTAACAACAATTGTTTTACAACTGTTTGACTTAGCAACAGAAATGTTGGGCTCAGTTGTGCTTGTAATTCGAGGACTACCTGTCCAGAGCCATGGCAAGAACAAAAAGAAAGGTACATAGCACGGAAATCTTACAATACCTCACTCAAGTGTCATCTCATATGACGGGACTTTGTTTTTCCTTACTCCCCATATGTAGGTAGAATATTTTCATAGCTCGACGCCCATGGGTTTAAAATGGCCACAATGACAGATGTTAACGACAGAGCTTGAATTAGGGTTGGAGTTATTTGCTTGAATAATTTTCCTGGTTCTCAGGTGGTGGAGCCTTCATTAAACACAGAAATAAATAAGCCCGTGCATTATAAACCTGATACTGGCGAGCATTACAAAGCCACGGGAGTGACCAAGCCAGTTAGGATTCTGCTGGCCTGAACCTGGTATCCTTCAGATGGCTCAGACTTCATGGTTTTCTATAATTCCACAACCTCCACGGCTTTTATGGTGTTGGGATTACAAAAGGTGAAGTCTAATATATTTGCAGGGCATCAGATCAAGAAGGTTTCTGTATAGCCTCAGTAAAGGAAGCCTAAATTGAACAAAATCCCTGCAACTATCTACTTCTACAGCTTAGGCTGGACCCATCACTACTATCAGAAATGCAGATATTGCAATCTCTGCGGCAGAATCTAACACACCCAAACACAAACACAAAGGAAAACTTTAACCAACTCAATTCTGATTTTTTTTTTAAAAAATCCCCTCACTAGAAATAAAGCTGTCAATGGTACATACTATATATAGATGTGAGTGCTGGCACCATTATACAGAGAATGGGGATCCCTTGGGAGGAAATGCTTTGTATCTTAAAAGGTGATAAGCTTCCATACCCCAAAGTGTCTTTCTGTCGATCACATTCCTGCTGACTGCGCATTTTGTCCACGAACAAGCAGCTACTCGCTTGCACGGAAAGGCAGAGTACCTGCTACTGGTCACTCTCATTGGAAAGCCCTCGGAGAAGGAGAGGGGGGGAAGCATTTCTGCTGCATCTCTCTACATCGCCAACTTTCTCAACATCAGCAGTTTGAGTTAAAACTTGGCAGCTTGAAATTCCCTGACATAGAGGATGGATGTAAAATGCATTAGCGTTTGGCACTCGTATTCTGACATAAAAATAAATATCCTAAATATCCTGGTTTGCCCATCACCCACTTTTAAAACCAGGAACATTAAAAGCTATGTCACAAAAAGAAGTGCCACAGTCCAAAACATTAGGAATACCTCCCCATCACTTTCTCCAAGCATCAGCATCTTTATAATGCTACTGTATTTACAATGTATTGCAATGCCATCCTACTTAATTCACCAAGATCTGTTCCTAGTCAAGTCTATGCAGGATTTCAGGATTCTCCTTGTCAACATAAGACATTCAGTAATTGCTTGTTAAGTGAAAGAGTGCCTACTGTTTTACCATAGCAGCTTCGATCTTTGGCAACAGAGCAAGGATGAAGGTGACATTGTTTATTTCTGTCCTTAAAGTGGCCTGCTGGATTTCTTAGTTCCAAAATACCTTCTCTCTTTAACTTCTTTGGTTAATAAGATGGATTTGTCCTTTAGCCATGGTGGCGCAGTGGTTAGAATGCAGTATTGCAGGCTGATTCTGCCGACTGCCAGCAGTTCGATCCTGACCGGCTCAAGGTTGACTCAGCCTTCCATCCTTCCGAGGTGGGTAAAATGAGGATTTAGATTGTTGGGGGCAATATGCTGACTCTGTAAACTGCTTAGAGAGGGATATAAAGCACTATGAAATAGTATATAACTCTAAGTGCTATTGCTATTGCTGTTAGCCCTGCAAAGGTTGATTTCTGCGATGGAAATTCTGCTATGGTCTCCAAAATTGGCCATTGTTGGGTGCTGTATAGCAAGACACCTGAAATTATGTACAAGAAATTCCATCCTAAATGCTACAAGAGTTCTTCTAAGTATGTTTGGTTTGTTCAAAGTTAAATTCTGACTCAGTTACAATGGTAATAGGTACCCCGTTGGAAGATTTGAAATAACCATAAGATCAGGGGTGGGTTCCAACTTACCTCACTGCCAGTTCGCTCCCTCCCGCGCCGCATGGGCACGCCTCGTGCACGCGCGCATGCACAGTAACAAAAAATCCGAAAAAAATAAAATAAAATAAAAAACCAAAAAGATGGCGACTGCATGCACAGTGCCGGAAGTCAGCTTCTGCGCATGCTCAGAAGGAAAAAATTTCAAAAAAAACTGGCTTTTATATATGAGAAAAAAAAGAAAAAAATAAAAAAAATTTCAAAAAAAAAATTAATGTCATCGTGATGTCACCAGCGGGCTGCTACTGGTTCGGGAGAACCAGTCCGACCGGGAGGAACCCACCCCTGTATAAGATACAAAACATAATGGAGAAAATCTATCTACATAGTCACTAATAATCACCACTGACTTGATGGTACATAATCAAAGTTAAATTTCACCAGTATTTAAGCTTATTGGCCCATCAGCCCATCTTTAAACAGATGTACCCACTAATAAACACACACACACACACACACGTAGCTGCTTCCTAATAAGTACACAATGTCATTTGGAAATCTATTTAGAAATAAGGTCCATGCCAGATTGCACAGAAAGGGCTTTAACTAATTGGATTTTCACTATACTCCTATACGTGTCAACTCAAAAGGACCTTCCCCTGAGTTTAATGAAGTGTATTCCCAGCAGCTGGGTCAAAAATTGCACACTTACATGCACTACTTCCTGTTAGGTAATTCATTTTTTTTTTAATATATAAGTTTTTTATTTTTTATATTATACATCTCATTGCGTGAATGGTGTGATACCTGGGAATCATACAGTTCAATACAAATAAACATAACAATATTATTCCTAATAATTACATTTCATTTTCATTTTTAATTTTACTAACACATAACTTTTACTATCATCCTTCACTTCTAAACCTTCTCATAATTCTTCCATACATTGTAACATTTTAGTATCTGTTTTTACTATTATTCCCCTCTTACTTCTACCTCTATTTTAGCCCTTTTTCCCCCTTCCCCATCACTCTAATATTCAAAGACGTGATCCTTCCTTTTTTCATTATTCAGTATTTCAGTATGCACTTATAATACCAATCATAATCTTTCAAGCATTTAATGTATATCCGTTCATATTCATATTCAAGTGTATCTAATTCTGAGTAAAATCGAGCTATTACTTCATTTTTTTAAAACTAAAGATACATATAGCATTCAATTGTACGAAGCTTAAATGCATGCAAGTACTGTAGCTTCCAATAGTTTCTAAAAACACACTTGAAGGTATCTTCAATTTGCCATAAACCAGCCTTCTTCAACTTGTTGCCCTCCATCTTTTTAACAAATATCGTTATTATTTGTATATATTAAAATAGAAGAAAAAGAAGAAATAATAGAACAAAAAAATTCACACTCTCGAAAAGGAAAGTAAAACAAAATACAACACAGCATATCTGTATAATACAATTCCATTGTAAAGTGAAGCACCTTTTTAACAACAAATTGAATTATGACTGAGAATGTCTTGGAATCATATTGATCAGTTTTTCCATTAAGAGCTAGTTCAAAGGCTAATAGTGAACACATTTCTTAAGTCCAAGATTTTACAGTAGGTGCTGTAATTTTTCCCAGCCATGCATTACTTTTCCTTGTACCTAAAGTCTGATGAAGCCAAAATTGTAATAGACTGACAAATTCAAATGTTTCAGGATATTATTTAATATTACATTTATATCTTTAAAATGATTCTTTTAAAGGAGTCCCTGTGGATTTTAGTCCACTAGTCGTTGCCAACTATAGGGGGCAGTGCTCATCTGCATTCAAGGCCATTGAGCCAGTGCTGTCAGAAGACATTTTTGCGGTCATGAGGCCAGCATGACATCACGGAGTGCTGTTAACTTCGTACGGCAGTGGTACCTATTTATCTACTCACATTTGCATGCTTTTGAACTGCTAGATTGGCAGGAGTTGGGGCGAGGATGGGAGCTCACCCCATTGCATAGTGCTTGGGTCTTGAACCTGGGCTGCAGGCTTTTCCAGTCAACTAGCCCAGAGTCTTAACTGCTGAGCCACCACACTGCCCCTCTTTTCAGTACCATATTCAAAATAGAAATGTTAAATCAACAATGGATAGCCTAAAACAGGGTTCCTCAACCCCCAGGCTGCGACCCATTCAGAACTGGGCCGTGGAAGCGGTGGGTGAGCCCGCACGCAGCTCCACTTGCACACACAGTGGGCAGGCAAGCATGCATACACAGCAACATTTGTGCGAGAGGTGGATGCATGTGCCTGCCACTTGTGCAAATGGAGCTGCTCATGCGTGTGTCCGTCACTCACGCAGAACCATCCCCTCTCCCCACTGCTGGTCCGCAAAGCTAGAGAGGTTGGAGACCGTTGGACGAAAAGGTAGTTAAGGTAGTTATGTGTTAAAGTTTCTTCAAATTTATTTCACTGATATAAACAAGCAATCTTTTATGAACATCTATTGGGATGTTCAATAAATATGAAATATATCAATTTATGATTAATTTTAGTCCTTTGAAAACTTGGCAAGTGCTTGGTTTTAACTTTAGTTAACATTCTTTTCTAGCTTTAACAAGAAGATATATTGGAAATTCTTTGGAATGAAGGTTTAATTTTGATCCCGAGCATTTTAGGTAACCCTAATTTATATTTAATACTTCAGAACAATTGACTGTTAAAGAGTCTTTTAAAGGGGGTTAAAAATGCTCAGTAGCAAGGTATCCAATTAAACATTTCTTGATTTTGTAATTTGGCATTGGTAGAATCCTTCAGGATTGTGGTAGTAGAGGTAGTCCTTGACTTACAACAGTTTGTTTAGTGACCATTTGAAGTTAAAACAGTACTGAAAAAAGTGACTTATGACCATTTTTCACACTTATGGCCGTTGTAGTATCCCCATGATCATGTGATTTACACACATGATTTACAGTGTTCATATTTATGATGGTTGCAGTGTCCCGGGGTCTTTTACATTAATGAAAAAAATCAAGTTCATTGTTAGAAGCTGAAAATAAGTACAGGTAGTCCTCAACTTACAACAGTTCATTTAGTGACCTTTCAAAGTTACAACAGCACTGAAAAATGTGACTTATGACCGTTTTTCACAGTTGCAGCATCCCCATGGTCAACATGATCAAAATTCGGACGCTTGGCAACTGACTCATATTTATGACGGTTGCAGTGTGCCAGGGTTATGTGATCAACTTCTGTGAGCTTCCGACAAGCAAAGTCAATGGGAAAGCCAGATTCACTTAACAATTGTGTTACTAATTTAACAACTGTGGTGATTCACGTAACAAATGTGGCAAGAAAGGTCGTAAAATGGGGCAAAACTCACTTAACAAATTTCTCACTTAGCAACATAAACTTTGGGCTCAATTGTGGTAGTTGTATATGATCATTAAACAAATAAATCTCAAATTTCTAAATTATTAATCATGTTTAAAGAGTGTTGGTGGAGCTTAAATAGATAGCTCAATTATAGATATTAATTATAACGTCCCCATGTATTATAACGTCCCCATGTATTCGTAAAACGTCCCCATGTATTCGTAAAATATCATGCTTGTACTTCTTATATACCGTATTTTTCGGAGTATAAGACGCACCTTCCCCCCCCCCAAAAGAGCATTATACACCTTATACACTGAATACAGCCATTTTTGGCCTCCCGAAGCCTCACCCCTGCATCCCATTTTTGCAAAAAATGAGCCACTTTTTCGCAAAAACGGGGTGTGCAGAGGGTTTGGGAGGCCTGCAGAGTGCTCCTGGGGGCTGGGGGAAGGCAAAAAAAGGGCAAAAAATGGGCCATTTTTTGCAAAAGCGGGGGCGTTTTTGCCTTCCCCCAGCCCCCAGGAGCACTCTGCAGGCCTCCCAAACCCTCTGCGCACCCCATTTTTCGCAAAAACAGGTGAAAAACGGGCCAATTTTTGCGAAAAACAGGCGCGCAGAGGGTTTGGGAGGCCTGCAGAGTGCTCCTGAGGGCCAGGGAGGACAAAAACTTTTTTTTCTTACTTACTTCTTCAAAATCTTGGTGCATCTTATACTCCGGTGCGTCTTATAGTCTGAAAAATAAGGTATTCACAATCATGTTTATACTTTGTCTGTAATCATATACACGCTTGACAAAATAAATAAATAAAAATAAAAAAATAAATAGATAAGTGTTGAAAATTCAAATAACATTGCAATACAGAGCTGGAATATCCTATTTGACCGAATCAGTTTTTAGATTTCAAAGAATGTTAGGTAAGCATCTATGAACTCAAGGTGGGATTAATTCTTGATCACCCCAGAAGTGCTGAATTTCACTTTCCATCTTTATAACAAAAGCTGCCTTTGGCAAATTCTAATAGCTGTTGTGCAATAATAAATCATAGCATGCTAATCAGAGTATAGGTGCTCATACTGGTAAAATATGTATTGCTTCCAAACCCTATGACTTCATCTAGGGAAGGAACTCTATAAGCCCCTAAAACCAAAATATTTTGCTGTTAGCAGATACACAACTGACCAATTACATAAACTCAAAAGGATTTGAAATTAATTATAACACTTTTGAAAGAAAAGCTAGATTTAATTCTAGTTTACACATTTCATTTTTTTTTTATGCATGCCACACTCTAAACAGATTTTCCCAACAAACCCTATTAAATTCATGACATAAAATTTGGAGCAATGTATTTTTAAAAATGTATATTCACTGCCTTTATTTCAATCCAAAGTAATAATTAGTTCATGCTGGACAATTAACTTCCCAAACAATTATTCATAACTGAAGTCTTAAAAGAAATATAGGACAAATATGTATAATTGCCTATGTTCGCACACCACAAATGGCAGTCTACTACACAGAGTCACGGTCTGTGGAATGACCATGGAACAATTTTCTACCTATTACAAATAAAACCATCTGTTGTTTTCATTCTTTTTAAATCTCTCCCCACCCACTTTTGGAGAGAATTGTTTTTAAAAAATTGATCCACAGTGTCACAATGCACGTTGGTATTGCTGTGAATCAGTGGTTCTCAACCTTTCTAATGCTGCGACCCCCCGCAACCCCTGCCCCGCTGCCGCGACCCCTGCCCCTCCCCCTCCCTGCGTGCGATGAGGTGACAAAGGAGGCGTGGCACCAGGGGTGAAATGCTCCCAGTTCGGCCGTGCCTGCGGGTCGCCGGACAGCCGGTAGCCACGGAAGCGGGAGACTTCGCCCACCCGCCCGGATGCTGCCATTTGAGTTCTTTTACCCTCTGCGCATGCACAAAGCATTCTGCGCATGCGCAGAGGGTCAAAGAACCCAAATGGCGGCGTCCGGGCGGGTGGGCGAAGTCTCCCGCTTCTGTGGCTACCGGCTGTCCGGCGACCCGCAGGCACGGCCGAACTGGGAGCATTTCCAAGATGGCGGGCTAGCGCACGCGACAACCCCTGTGAAAAGGTCGTTTGACCCCCAAAGGGGTCGCGACCCACAGGTTGAGAACCACTGCTGTAAATAAACTTAGAAGGGACTTATTCATCTCACCCTTCTGCCCCTTCTCTTGACTGGAGTTCCTGTTTTTTGCACAGCCTCTCTGGGTCTTAAGATACTCTCAGTTTTGAGAATGGGAAAATGAACCATCACCTCTATAAATAATGGGAAATACTTGACTAGGAACATTTAGTTTAATCTCTAACAAGACCTCTTGGATAATTAAGCAGGCAATTAGAGTAGGTTAAGAGTTTTCATGGCATCATTTCACCACCTCCCATCAGCCAGTTAACAGTTAAGCACTTTGTGAGAAGTAGATCTGTTGTTTGTGTGTATATGTGTGTGTTTGTATATTTTCCACCCTGGATGTTTTTAGTGATATAGAAGAGATTTTTGTAAGGGTCTTACTATGTTTTATAAGAACTCCAAGATGTCCTGGCCCTACATGAAGGTTTTTGAAGCATCACACACAACACAGAATTAGACCTCTGGATCCTCTCTGGATCAACCTTTGATAAATAAAGAACATAGCAATGCTATTACAAGAGAAACATTAACAGCATTTTCTGCGTTTCTTTTGCCACTTTGAATTCAGCATATAATCTGGTAATGTTAAAAGCCAATGAACCAATCAACCAAACATCAGCCATAACTGACATTCTGTCACTAGACATTTTGATGAAGTGCTTCCCATTTCTTATCATGTTTGTTGTTAGCTTCAAATCTTTTTTAAACAGTAAACCCTCTATCTTCAGCTGGATTCTTTACCACTATTCAAAGATTTTACTGATCTGATATTTGATTGCTTCCTACTGTACCTGAATGTTGACATTTTTCAGAAACTGGCAAACAGTAGACTTAGTAAAGGTCTCATAATAAATACAAAAATAAAAGTAATGTTCCTTGCTCAGGCTGGAATGTTTTTGCATAAAAAGCTTTAAATCTATAAAAGGAAGAACACTGACGAGTATATAAAAGACTTAAAAGACATCAAGGCTGTACAAAAGATTGTTCAAATGCAAGTGAACAATGTGTTCAAGGTCGTATTTTGAACCTTTAAACCAAAGCAGATTATTTTGCTTTAGGACATTTTTTTTTAGAAAAGAATGTACTGTATGTGGCTGAGGGTTGAACAGGGTTGAGAAGAGCAACAAAGATGATTAGGGGACTGGAGGCTAAAACATATAAAGAACAGTTGCTGGAATTGGGTATGTCTAGTTTAATGAAAAGAAAGACTAGGGGGTGACATGATAGCAGTGTTCCGATATCTCAGGGATTGCCACAAAGAAGAGGAAGCCAAGCTATTCTCCAAAGCACCTGAGGGTAGGACAAGAAGCAATGGATGGAAACTAATCAAGGAGAGAAGCAACCTAGAACTAAGGAGAAATTTCCTGACAGAACAATTAATCAGTGGAACAACTTTCCTCCAGAAGTTGTGAATGCTCCAACACTGGAAGTTTTTAAGAAGAGTTTGGATAACCATTTGTCTGAAATGGTGTAGGGTTTCCTGCCTATTCTATTCTATTCTATTCTATTCTATTCTATTCTATTCTATTCTATTCTATTCTATTCTATTCTATTCTATTCTATTCTATTCTATTCTATTCTATTCTATTCTATTCTATTCTATTCTTATTCCATGCCATTGCCATTGCCATTCCCATTTCTATTCTGTGGGGTCTTTGGTTCTCCCCCCTCCCCCCTCTCTAACAGCCAAGCTCAGAGAACACCAAGGACTCCACATTTTCTTTATGTTGTTCTCCCTGCTTCTTTCCATATCTTGTTCATTTTGATTATATAGCATTTATATTTTGAAATCTGTTTAAGAATAGTAGCTTACTGACTGGCACAAATCCAACTAATCAGAGAAAATATAAGCTGCTTCATGATTGAGGCATGGCTACTGTGTCTGTGCAGATTTTACTCTAAACCAGAATTATACATTTCCCCTACGCTAGTTTAATTCTTAGAAAATGCATATCAGCCATTTCAACTAGGGAGCTTAACTCTCAGAATTGTCATGTTGGCAAATTCTGGAGGCTGAACTGCCCAAATCTGAAGAGCACCCTTCTTTGGGAAAACTGATATGGCTTTATTTACTGAATTTGTTTGCTGCCTATCTTGCCTAAAGGCGACTCTGGGAGGCTTACAAATGTTAAAAAGCCAATAAAACATTGAACTACTATAATCATAGTAGTAATAATTTACAATTAAAAGATGGGGAGGAAGGGAACAGGATGTACATGGGGGGAATTGGGAGTCTTGTCTCAATCCATCAGCCACCTCCAGTTTGATGTATCTCCAGTGGGTGAGTTCACTTCTATAGCAGATTCATAAGCAGGAGGAGAAAAATGCCCCCCCCATCTTCGTTAAAGTCAGTCTTTCCCATGTACTGAGAGGAATCAACCACACTATTTGGAAATTTCTAGAGTAGAGTTGTTTCTGGGAGTCTTCAGGGTGAGAAAGATGATCGCTCAGAGTTAATGTGAACTTATTTCCTGTAGCAAGCTAGGCAGAGGTGGGATTCAGCAGGTTCTGACCAGTTCTGGAAGCGGAAATTTTGAGTAGTTCGGAGAACCGGTAAATTCCACCTCTGACTGGCTCCGCCCCCTTCTATTCTCTGCCTCCTGAGTCCCAGCTGATCGGGAGGAAATGGGGATTTTGCAGTAACCTTCCCCTGGAGTGGGGTGGGAATGGAGATTTTACAGTATCCTTCCCCTGCCACGCCCACCAAGCCACGCCATGCCCACCAAGCCATGCCATGCCCACCAAGCCACGCCCATAGAACCGGTAGTAAAAATTTTTGAATCCCACCACTGAAGCTAGCCCTCTTCCTTCCCCCCTCCATTGAAACATATTTATGACTGACCTTTCTCCATGTAAACGCTAAAACACTAGTATTTTAATTTTATTGTATATCTATCTAATTTTGACGGAAAGCCTGGATCATATTTATTGTTTAAATCTGAGATCCCATTCTCTCCCTCTTTTCTCACTTTTGAATTTTTTTTAATTAAAGATTTTAAATACAACAGTAAAAGCAAATACAAATTAAACCCAGAAAAGAAAAAAAGGTAGAAAAAAAGAAAAAGTACAAAGAAAGAAAAAGAAAAATATTAAAATATTAAAAAAGGAAATAAATATAATAAAAAAAGAAATATGTGAAATATGTGAAGAAGTGACATGTAGCTTTCATCACAAGTAAAAACATATTTGATAATTTATCAAACCCTAGAAAGATATAAATATTTCTTCTTCTCATAACTCATCCCTTCTATATGTCATACCATAAATCATCAACTTTTTAATCCTGGTGTCATGAAGAGATTTGTTAAGAGTTACCAGAGCTTTATATATATTTTTTAAATCATGTTTTAACCTTAATCAAACAAAGCAACTTTATATTCCTTTCTTTTGAGCCGTGGTGGCACAGTGGTTAGAGTGCAGTACTGCAGGCTACTTCTGCTGACTGCCTGCTGACTGCAATTTGGCAATTCAAATCTCACCAGGCTCAAGGTTGACTCAGCCTTCCATCCTTCCGAGGTGGGTAAAATGAGGACCCAGATTGTTGGGGGCAATATGCTGAGTCTGTAAACCGCTTAGAGAGGGCTGTAAAGCACTGTAAAGTGGTATATAAGTCTAAGTGCTATTGCTATTTTGCTTCTAACAATCTTGAGCTTAAGATCAAGATTGTTAGAAGCAAAATAGCAATAGCAGATTCAGATGTTGTCTTTCTTTTTTGCAAAGACTTTTTCAAGGTTTTAACAAAACTCTTTGGTAAAACCTATGGAAAATCATTAGCCAGGTCATTGTCTTGGTTTGTCTTTTGTATTTCCTCTTTGATTTTCAAATTCTTAACCATGTCTTTTGTGTATTCAATAAAAAGTCTTTCTCAGGGTCATTTTCTTACCTTTTCTCTATTTTGTAATCCACAGTTTTGTATTTCCACTTTCAATGCCTTGTCTACTTTGTAATTCACACTTTAAAAACCTAATATTTCTGATTCCATTAAGCAAATTTTGTTTCATATCTGTCATTCCTTCGTTCACATCATTTATCTATCAATCTTTCAATCACATCTAGTCTGTCCATAGAAGCATTGTTACTGATAAAATTGATATTGTGGCTATTGATTTCTGGCCCCATTCTTCAAAGATAACCTTTAATATTTTAAATGTTATATTATTTTGTACCGTTTTGTAAATTCCAATCTGAAAGGAAAGGTATTTTTTTCCCTCTTTTGCCTGAACTTTAGTCCCCTCAAGTGTCCAATTTAAATCATAAGGTCTCTTATCTCTGTTATGACTTGCTGTAGTCAAAAAAATCTATATGGTGAATTCCAAAATCTTATTGTAAATGTTTTAATATTCCAAATTTGAAATAGCCTTTTTTTGGGTAACTTTATCAGTTGTTTAGCTTTTTGTCATTTGTTTCAAGTTCTTTAAATTCTTAAACTTATAGCTATTTTGTTTTGTTTTGTTTGGGAATAAAGATACACTCACCAGGTCACTTTTCAGATCTGTCATTCCCAAGACTTCTAACAGCCTTGAGATATTTAATTAAGCAATTTCCCAAAGTGATTAGAAACAAGGTTAGTAAACTTGGTATCCTTAAAAACCACAGGCCACAGTTATGAGCCTGATGATTAATCCCTTTGTCTTCTGCCACTCAGACCATCTAGACTCTAGAGATTGCTATCCTGCAGTCCCCTTGCAAGGATTAGCCGTTTAGTCTGCATATGGGTGATTTCCTTCCTATCCTTTCCTTATCTGGGGAGGTTTCCAAAGAACTGGTCTAGTCATCTTTGCCACAGTTCCCACTCTCCACAGAGATGTTTTTAATGTCACCATGCCTCCACTGGAAATTCCCCTCCCTCTCTTCTGTCTCAAAAGGTATTCTCACTGTTGCCCATTACATTTAGTGAGTGATTGTAAAGAGGCTAGAAAATAGTGGGAGGGAGATTTGATATAAACAATCAAGAGACAGAGAGAGTCTCTTGCCTCTTCACTGTTTAGCTTGTTTAGCTTCAAAAACTGAATTCAGGGAAGACGTGTTTCAAATCACTAACAGAGTCCACCTTAATGAACTCACTGTGAACACAGGTTGGAAATTCTTTCCACTATTTTCAAGACTCTGCGTTTATCCCAGACAAAGTGTTATGTACACCACACTGACATTTCTGCAATTCTTGCTTTCTTGATCTTCCCCAGTTATGAAGATCTGGACAGTGAGGAGGAATGTTCTTGCCTTCCTAAAAATCCTCATGTGGACATTAGCATTCCTTCTGACTGAATATTTTAGACAAGCTGCCTTTTGAATTGCTCCCTGTGTTCAAAATATCCCCCACCTACACAATTTGGAACATCTCACCATTCTTCCTTGTCTCTTGCTGTGTCCCTTTGCTCTCCTCAACTACATCCATTTATCCTCACTTATCCTCCAGTCCAGCATCCCTTTCCCTTCTCCGACCTGAATGCAATTTATGCTCTGCATTTGGCAAAGCAGCTAAAATATTCCTTGTTATCCTGAATTGCAAATAGAAGGATCTGCCTTGTGCACTGACTCATTGGAGGCTTCTGTGTGTATCTGTGGGATAACTAAAAAGAGCTCTATCTCACCTCCTCAAGTTAAAGAAACCACAAAAGACTCCAACAAACAAGCTATACAGAAAGAGAAGTTTAGCATTGAATACACTCCTTATTATGTTTATACCATATTTATTCTTACATAGGAACGAACAATGAATTTAATGAGAGAAGGATGTTCACATTCTCAGTTGAGAGAAATCGACTGTGTTGCATGCATGCTTATGTCTTTGTCTTCATTCAAAGTGACTGGCACTAAAAAACACACACACACACGCAATTTAGTAGAACAGCAAACAGAAGCATAAGAGCAAGTCAAAGGAATTGACAGTAGAAAAAAAGGTGAAACTGATTCCATTAAAAGCGTCTGAATACAACTGTCTCGGTTGGCTCATAGGAAGGCAGAAATAGATTGGTCTCCATGGACCAACATCTTAGCAGCAGCTACTGGAAGGGCTCTTACCTTAAACTCACACCAAAGCTTTAGATGTAAGAAGATCAGAAATATTCATGCTCTGTTTTTCCATTGAATCTTCAAGGTGGTTCACCACATTTATAATATTCAGTATCCCTATTATTTATTTATTTATTTATAGATAGATTTCTATGCCGCCCAACTCCCGAGGGACTCTGGGCGGCTTACAGCAGAAACACACAAAAAACCTATTAAGATATAAAAAACGTATTAAAAAGATACATTATACAAAAAACAATTTAAAAAACAATAACAACAATTAAAAAACCCATACACACCTTTTTTGGCCGGATCTCGCCAGATTTTAATAGCGAGATCAACGGCCTCAGGCCAGCCGGAAGAGCCAGGTATTCACCGCTTTACGGAAGGACAACAGGGTGGGGGTAGCCCCTCCCCCCAGCCTCCAGGCACCGGCACATCACGTCCACCGCTTCACTGAACTGACACGGGGTGGAGATGTACAACTGGGTATCAACAGCATATTGCTGATACCTCACCCCACATCGTTGGATGATCTCACCCAGCGGTTTCATGTACATGTTAAATAAGAGGGGAGAGAGGACCGAGCCCTGAGGAACCCCGCAAGTGAGGGGGCTAGGGGTTGACCTCTGTCCTCCTGCCAACACCGACTGTGACCGACCCGAGAGATAGGAGGAGCGCCACCGCAAAACGGTGCCTCCCACTCCCAACTCCCTTAGTCGTCCCAGAAGGATACCATGGTCAATGGTATCGACAGCCGCTGAGAGGTCAAGTAGCACCAAGAGAGAGGAATGACCCCCATCTCGGGCTCGCCAGAGATCATCCATCAGCGTGACCAAGGCAGTTTCAGTGCTGTAGCCAGGCCTGAAGCCAGACTGAAAAGGGTCTAGATAATCCGTTTCATCCAATGATCGTAGGATCTGAAGTGCCACCACTTTCTCTACAACCTTTCCCACAAAGGGTAGGTTGGAGACTGGACAAAAGTTCTTTAATTCTGCTGGATCCAGAGAAGGCTTCTTGAGGAGGGGCCTTACAACCGCTTCCTTTAATGGTTGCGGGAAGGACCCTTCCCTCAAGGACGCATTAACTAAAGCCTGGAGCCAGCCTCGTGTCACCTCCTTGCTGGCCGAAACCAGCCAGGAGGGGCATGGGTCCAACAAACAAGTGGAGGAACTCATCGCTCCTACAGCCTTGTCCACTTCCTCAGGAGTCACAGGCTCAAATTCATCCCACACAATAGGATTAAGACCTGTCCCCGTCATCTCAGTTGGGATTGCCCAATCAGAGTCCAGGTCCATGCAAATCTGAGCGACTTTATCCATCAGAAACTGTACAAACTCCTCAGCTCTACCCTGCAAGGGCTTTTCCACTCCCCTTACATTAAGGAGGGAATGAGTCACCCTAAATAGGGGGCTGGGTGCGAATCAGCGGATGCAATAAGTGCGGAAAAATGCAAACATTTTGCCGCCCGTATCGCCACTACATAAGTCCTAATAAACGCTCATAAAAGTGTTCGGTCAGATTCGGAGTTACTGGTCCTCCAGCGTCGCTCTAGACGTCTCTTCTGGCGCTTCATCTCTCGGAGCTCCTCGGTAAACCAGGGAGCCTTCCTGGATCCCCCGCCACGGAGAGGTCACAAAGGTACAATCTGGTCCAGTGCCCCAGATGCCGCTCTATTCCAGGCAGCCACCAGGGACTCAGCCGGATTGTGGACAAGGGAGTCAGGTATCTCCCCAAGTTCCTTCTGGAACCCTGCAGGGTCCATTAGGCGTCTGGGGTGGAACCACTTAATCGGCTCCGCCTCCCTGCGATGGGGGAGTGGCGCCCTAAAGTCTAACCTCAGCAGGAAATGATCTGACCACGACAAGGGAGAAGCATCTATACCCCTTAATTCCAGATCATATCTCCACTGCCCCGAGAGAAACACCAGGTCAAGTGTGTGTCCCCCCCTATGAGTCGGACCCTGAACTACTTGGGTCAGGTCCATGGTTGTCATGGAAGCCATGAACTCCTGAGCTGCATCCAAGGATTCGCCAAGTGATGGCAAGTTGAAGTCCCCGAGAACCATAAGCCTGGGGAATATCTCCATCTTTGTATGGTGGTGGATTTTCTAATGGCATTCTTTTAGTTATTGCAGTTTCTATTAATCTTTGAGTTAACCCCCTACAACATGGAATTATACAACATCCTAATGCTATCAAAACTCCAAATACAGCCACAAAGGATGTCGCAAGAGATACTATCACACCTTTCCACTTTCCAAACCAGGACTCTAAGACTCCTGTAAACGAAGTGTCTACTCCAGAGTTTTCAGCTAACTCCTCTAATAAGGTGGTTAATCCTTTTAATGCTCTGGTAATAATTCCATCAGGAGCAGTATTATTAGGGATGTAAATACAGAATCCTTTGTCTCCCAGCATTACACATACTCCTCCTTTTTCTGCCAGTAACATATCTAAAGTCTTTCTAATTTCCCACCATCCAGCTAGTGGCATCCAATTGCTCAGATATTCCTTTAATTGCATCTCTAGTATAGTTACCCTTCTGGGCACATCTCTGAGAGGGGAACACCCCCCTCCTGGCCCAGCCAGGTCTCGGTTATGCATGCCAGGTCAGCCCTCTCCTCCAGGATTAAATCCCGAATGAGGGGGGCCTTGGTAACAACAGACCTGGCATTAAGCAGCAGCAGCCTGAGTCCAGGGCCCTGACATCCCAAGTCACCAGGTATACGAGGCGAGCCCGGTGAACCAGAACCAGAGGGGCCGGAACAAGTAATCGCTTTGAGATAGCGAGTCCTAGTTCCCCGAGAGCGGCTTACCCCTCAGCTCCCGCCATATCTACCTCTCCCAGTCATAACCACAATACTCTGGCTCTCCAACACCCCAGAGATCCCCTCCCCCACCCCAACGGTCCTCCTCCTCCCCGGCAGGCAAGACACCCCATCCATACCGAGCCAAGGGTCACATCTGAGCCCCCATCTGCTTCTGTTTGCACACTCAGCAGAGGGGGGTCCATTCCTAGCCCCTGGTTATGGACCAGAACAGCTGGCATTTGAACCTCTGAAATGCTCTCTGAAATTTTCATAGAGCAGCTGGTGGTCGACTACAATTCTAACACTAGAATTAGACACAAGAGAACATTTCGCCTGTAAGGAAGACTAAAGGTCAGTAACATCATAAGGTCAGAGTCCTTTGGGAGTTGGGTGGCATAGAAATACAATTAATAAAATAAATAATAAACATATTGGCCTTTCTTCATAAAACAAATTGCTGCTTTCAAGCAACTACTTGAAGTCTGCCTCTTCCTTTGATCTTCTGCTTTTGAACGCTACCTCTTTGTTTTCCTTTCCTGTATTAACAAGGGAGATCAGAGCAGCAAAAAGAAGCTACTCTGAAAAGCTAAAGAATCAGTTCTCAACAAATGAACCAGCAAACATGTGGAAAACTCTTAAAAATATCACTGGTTACGGCAAACCACCTTCCCAGGCTGAAGGAAATCAACAACTGGCAGATGACCTGAACGTGTTTTACTGTAGGTTTGAAAGGAAACTACAGCCACCTATCTCCATAACCCCCATCTCAGACACACCAACAACAGCCAAGCCTCCTATAACTGACCCCATCCCATTGGGTTCACAACCCCTAGTGATCACAGAAAAGGAAGAGCAAGACCTATTTCACAGACAAAAGCCAGGAAAAGCTCCAGGCCCAGCAAGATAACTCCTTCTTGCTTAAAAGTCTGTGCTGACCAATTGGCCCCCATCTTCACCTGAATCTTCAATAAATCGCTAGAGATGTGCTATGTTCCTTCTTGCTTCAAACGCTCTACTATCATCCCAGTGCCGAAGAAGCCCACCATCAAGGAAAAGCACCAGGCCCAGACAAGATAACTCCTTCTTGCTTAAAAATCTGTGCTGACCAATTGGCCCCCATCTTCACCTGAATCTTCAATAAATCGCTAGAGATGTGCTATGTTCCTTCTTGCTTCAAACGCTCTACTATCATCCCAGTGCCGAAGAAGCCCACCATCAAGGAACTGAATGACTACAGACCAGTCGCTCTAACATCTGTAGTTATGAAAACCTTTGAAAGGCTAGTGCTGTCCCACTTGAAAACCATCACAGACCCACTGTTAGGCCCCCTGCAATTTGCATACCGAGCAAACAGATCAACAGATGATGCTGTTAATATGGCTCTGCACTACATCCTACAACATCTTGAATCTCCAAAGACC
>QLTV01004245.1:771917-813356 GCA_003457575.1 Thermophis baileyi | reverse complement strand
ATTCTATTCTATTCTATTCTATTCTATTCTATTCTATTCTATTCTATTCTATTCTATTCTAGACAACTAGACACAAGAACAGTTTTTTCCCAAATGCAATCACTATGCTAAACAAATAATTACCTCAACACTGTCAAACTATTTACTAAGTCTGCACTACTATTAATCTCATCGTTTCCATCACCCATCTCCTCCCACTAATGACTGTATGTCTGTAACTTTGTTGCTTGTATCCTTACAATTTATATTGACTGTTTCCTAATATGATTTGATTGCTTATATGTACCTGGACTATCATTAAATGTTGTACCTTATGATTCTTGACGAACTTATCTTTTCTTTTATGTACACTGAGAGCATATGCACCAAGACAAATTCCTTGTGTGTCCAATCACACTTGGCCAATAAAAAATTCTATTCTATTCTATTCTATTCTANCGTACTATTATTAAGTGTTGTACCTTATGATTCTTGACGAGATTATCTTTTCTTTTATGTACACTGAGAGCATATGCACCAAGACAAATTCCTTGTGTGTCCAATCACACTTGGCCAATAAAAAATTCTATTCTATTCTATTCTATTCTATTCTATTCTATTCTATTCTATTCTATTCTATTCTATTCTATTCTATTCTATTCTATTCTATTCTATTCTATTCTATTCTTTGCTAAAACCCAATCCTGGATACAGCTGTTGCTTTACATTCCAGAAGCAGTGCCAGATCTTGGCGCCTCCAAAGCACAGCTCACCTGATCATTGAGATGGCTCCGCAACCCCATCCAGAAAAGGAAATAGGATCCATCAACTCTCAGATCATACCATCTCCCATTATTAGATGCCTCCATTTTATCTTTTCTTTATTCACTCTCGCCAACTCATCTTTTTAGATGTATATTGGAAAATACTCGCTAGTTTTCCCATTGCTGTTTAAAGAAGACATAAAAGGAACACGTAGCATGTTTACTGGGGGTGCAAAACATTTCAGATGCAACACATTTTGAACTAGAAATATTTCTGGAGTGGTTCTATCTCTCTGTGATGTTGCATTTTGAGCTGAAAACATTTCAGATTTGAAATCTTTTGCATGTCTCCTTATACAGTATATGATGTCTCAAAACCATACTTTGGCTCTTAAGCTGACACATAAACTCCCAATTAAAAGTATAGTTCAGTGGTGGGATTCAATTTTTTTTACTACTGGTTCTGTGGGCGTGGCTTGGTGGGCATGACATGGCTTGGTGGGCGTGGGAAGGATACTGCAAAATTCCATTCCCTCCCCACTCCAGGGGAAGGTTACTGCAAAATCCCCATTTCCTCCCGATCAGCTGGGACTTGGGAGGCAGAGAATAGATGGGGGCGGGGCCAGTCAGAGGTGGTATTTACCGGTTCTCCGAACTCAAAATTTCCGCTACCAGTTCTCCGAACTACTCAAAATTTCCGCTACCGGTTTTCCAGAACTGGTCAGAACCTGCTGAAACCCACCTCTGGTATAGTTTGATTCCTTTGCTCAAAGAAAAGTTCCCAGAGGATCAGAACTTTGAATTCTTGAATTGAGTGAAAAGATCATCCATTCTGTTTTCTCCTTGTTATGACAAATAGGTCAAAGATGCTCATGTATTAATTAACTTTCCTGGGTTCTGGAAAGCTTTTGAAAACCTGGCTTTAGTCCCAGCTCTGGAGTTGATTATTTGTCTAGGGACGGTGTTTTCTTTGCTTTTGCCATTTCTAAGATTATTTCAGTCTTCTGAATTGGTGTTTTTATCTGCTTTTATGCTTTTATCCAGTTTTGTACATCACCCAGAGTCCATTGAGTGGTTTAATAAATTCAAATGAACAATAAAAATGTGCCATTATTTAATTGGTCCAACCATAACTTCTTACAGTTAATGAACACTGCCACACCAGCAGCCTACTAATTTGCAAATAATTTCCAATACACTTCAAAACCAATTAACATTTCCCCCCCTTTGTCCTCACTATTTACACGGATTGAAAATGCTTTCAGCATGGTGTTGTCCATATGTTTATCAGCTTGAGGTTGTGAAGAGTAACTTTAAGCAATTATTAATCTACCCAAACCGGTTAGTAACGCCACTGAGAATCACAATCAATGACTATTTTGCCAGTCACTAGAAAATGTGTGCAAAAAAAATAAATAAATCCTAAACAAACCTGTAAATAAGCAAGACTATCACAGCTCAGACAGTTGTTACGGTCTATGCATTTTTGGTGTTTGCCCTGCCCTGTTGTTTTTCTCATGGATCAATCCAAATCTTTCATTTCTGAATAGGGAACATTAGCCTAGTCCAAAGCAATCTTCCTCAATTTGGTGTCCATCCAGACTGGGCAGGCAAATGTGAAGGTTCTTGGAAAACATAATTGAGTTTATTGACACAATTCTGAATAGTACTATTCTGTATAGAGATAAATGGCTATCTTGAATTTTTGTTCTTCTCCATTATGAGTTGGCTTCATTTGTAAAGAGACAAAACAACTCCAAAAGTAGAACAGATTTTGAGTTCTGTGGAAGGATATATTCAGATGTATCGATCTACCCAATGGCTGAAGAGTTGCTAATGATAAGAGCGGCTGAGTGGAACCTTTGTGGTTCTTTTTGATGTATATATGCATCAAGACTCTCGCCAGTTCTCCCTCCAACATTTTGAAGTTAACCATAAAAAGGGAAGCTTTTTAAAAAAAAAAAAAAAAAAAAAAAAAAGCAAACAGCTTAAAAATCAAACGAATATGAGGAGACTATGAATAATTGATTGTATGTTTTTGTATTTATTGTCCCTGAAAAATTGGATGCTATTAAAGGGGAAGTTTAGGGACACGTCATTTGAAAATTATTATGCCATACCATCCCTGGGATAAGAACTAAAAAGAATCCAGGAAGAATAAAGAGAAGATAGACTTGGTCCAAACTTGGTCCAAAGAAGGGCAGCAAAATTAAACCCTCTTCCATCATTAGTACACTTTGAGTACCTGTGTACCAATGATTGATTCTCAATCATCCAGGTCATGGTTGTCCCAAAGGTGCTTTTCCAAAAGGCATCTGGACTTTCTTGGTTTTTTCCTTGAAAATGTTTCACTTCTCCTCCAAGAAGCTTCTTCAGTTCTAACTGAATGATGGAAGGATGTATATTCTTTGCAATCATCTGGTTGTTAGCAAGCTGAGGATTGGTTGTTAGCTCTCTGATCCTCAGTGTCTCCTGAATCAGACTGCAAATGGGGATGGAACCTCCTTGGGACTGCTGAAAGAACTGTGTTGTAAACAGGAGATAGGTGGTGTCATAATCATATCCCTCTCCCTCTGTTGAGAGAAAGCTGTTCAATTTTAACATAAAGGGGTCCTCTCTGTCCAGAATGTGAACTTCGCTGTCTTATCCTCTGTGCTTTGTGAACATGTAATTGTGCTTCTCTGTTGTTGATGAAGACAGCTTCCCACATGAAAGGCAGAGGCCAAAGGCCACCAAGACAGTCAGCCACCAGGTTGCCCGGCCACTCTTAGTCCAAACTGAGTTGGCCTTCCTGTGTAGGTTCAGAATATGGCCATTGTTTCCCTGGTTGCCAGGGAATGAGGTTGTGAGTTTGTCTGAAAAGCCACCAGCCAGTGCACAGCTGCCCATTTTTGCTTTGTGCAGTGAAATACCAACACCTAGCTTGGTTATGGCAGCACAAAGGCTTTTCAGAGTAAGTGTGGCCATCTCAGAGGCCAAGAAACCGGTAGTGGAGAAAGTCATGCTTCCCAACTCTTCCGCTTGACTCACGTCTGTTTCTCTTCTATAGCAATAGCAATAGCACTTAGACTTATATACCGCTTCACAGTGCTTTACAGCCCTCTCTAAGCAGTTCACAGAGTCAGCATATTGCCCCCAACAATCTGGGTCCTCATTTTACCCACCTCGGAAGGATGGAAGGCTGAGTCAACCTTGAGCCGGTGAGATTTGAACCACCGAACTGCAGCTAGCAGTCAGCTGAAGTAGCCTGCAGTACTGCACTCTAACCACTGCGCCACCTCGGTTCTCTTCACAGAACCTCTGGAAAAGGTCTTCATTGCTTTTCTGTTGTATGAACACCAACGTAGTGTGGTGTTCCGTACCACGGCCTTCTCCTTAAACATTTCATGTAGTGAATGTTTGGGAGTTAATGAACATTCTGAAACTTCATGAAGGAGTCCAGGAGTTGAAGAGTTTGGGATCCCCTGGCCTAGCCCAGTGATGGCGAACCTATGGCATGCGTGCCACAGGTGACACGCGGAGCCATATCTGAGGGCACGCAAGGCGTTGCCCTATGTCAGCTCCAGCGCGCATGTGCACACTGGCCAGCTGATTTTTGGCCTTCCGGAGGGTGGGGGGAGGTCATTTTTGCCTTCCCGAGGCTTCAGGAAAGCCTCCGGAGCCTGTGGATGGTGAAAAATGGACCCAACGGCCCAACCGGAAGTTTGTTTCCAAACTTCTGGTTGGGCCGTTGGGCCGTTTTTCCCCCTCCCCAGGCTTCAGGAGGCTGGGGAGGGTGAAAAACGGCCCAACGACCCAACTTCCGGTTCGGAAATGAACTTCCAGTTGGAAAGCCTCCTGAAGCCTGGGGAGGGTGAAAAACGGCCCAACAGCCCAAATGGAAGTTCATTTCTGAACCGGAAGTTGGGTCATTGGGCTGAGCAAAAAAAGGTTCGCCATCACTGGCCTAGCCCATCTGCTTAATTTAATCTAGGACACAGGTCACCAACCAGTGGTCTGCGGACCACTGATGGTCCGCGAGGAAATTTTGGTGGTCCGTGGAGAAATCTTGGCCCCTGGGCCGGATATGGCCGAGAGCAATTAATCCAGCCCGAGCGCGGGAACACAAGGCTGCACCACCCAACATCACCCCCACCCACATGCCAGACCCCACTCTTAAGGCCGAGCGCAAACCTTGAGTATAGCGGTGCGAGCCACACAAGCTGGAACAGGAAGGTAAGACCAAGAACTTGCCGCGCTCAGCCGAACGGCTGCCTGGGAGGGGGGGGAGGTTCAGCCGCCTTTCGGGCCTAGGGAAGGTTCAGCCGCCTTTCGGGCCTACATCTCTCCTTCTGTGAGGCCTCTGGGTGGGAGGCCCGAGAGAAAGTGCCTGCTAGATTCTCTCCGGCTGCTTCCATCAGCATTTGCGCGGCATCAGCATTTGCGCGGCATCAGTATTCTGCCTCGATATATTTGCGCCAGCCGGTGGCATAAGGCAGCCCTCGTCTCCTGTCACTTGGGACTCAGACCGGTAAATGGTGTCCGGTCCAGGGAGCAGCTGGAGTTTACTGTCCATTGCGGATGCTAGCTCGGCCCCCTGCAAACTCTCGTCTCTCGAGGAGCCCGGATGAAGTTTCCTGTGCCGTTTCAGCGAGCGCTCATTGAGAGATGAGAGTTTGCAGGGGGCCGAGCTAACGTCCACAATGGACAGCAAACTCCGGCTGCTCCCCGGACCGGACGCCGTTTACCTCTCTGAGTCCCAAGCGACAGGAGACAAGGGCTTGCGCTACCGGCTGGTGCAAATATACCGAGGCAGAATGCTGATGCCGCACAAATGCAAGTAGCGCTTCGCTCCCGCAGCTTCCAGCCATCGCAACCCTCACTTCGGCCTGCTAGTGCCCCCCCCCCACCGCCGCAACAGCACCATTATTTCATTCTGGCCAGCGAGGACTGCACTCCTTTTTGCACATTTTACCACCTGCAAAGTTGCACATTGCACATGCCACCCCCTATGGCAGAGATTTCCAGCCCCACCACGGGCCGGTCCCATATTCCAGAGCTGTGGTAGTCACAAGACTGGCCCTTTGGTCATCCCGGGGCAGCCCCTCCACCCGGGTGGAGGAAAAGGAAAGAAAAGGAAAGGAAAGAAGGAAAGGAAAGGAAAGAAGAAGGAAAGGAAAGAAGGAAAGGAGGAAAGGAAGAAGGAACAGGAATTTTGATTGATAATTGTAGACTAACTGAAGATGGCAAAATACCCACTGACAGCTCATAGGGTTTAATAGCTGAAGTCATATCATTTAAATTAACTTAACAACATCAGCAAGCCACCATCAAATAAGCTTCAATTATTTTGTAATAATTACACTAACTTTAATAATTTTGTTACAATTAAAACAACCTTTAAAGATATTGTTATGATTAAATAAGCATTTACGATTTTGTTATAATTAAAAAAACATTTATAATTTTGTGATATTAAATAGGTGTATTTCATATTAATAAAATGGAAGTTCTCTGATCATTATTTTACAAAAGTATTTATCTTTTTAAAAAAATTCATACTAGTGGTCTGCGGGACTTAAAATTATGACCTTGGTGGTCCCTGAGGTCCAAAAGGTTGGGGACCCTGGCCTAGGAGCTCTGAAGGAAACATAGCGATTCATTGTTCCTTTACTTCATAGAATATTCTGGATATGTAAAACACACCGCTGTTTTGTGCATGTCTGTGTTTATCCAAAAGCTCAGGAATAAGACAGTGGTAACTAGCTTCTCCATTCAAAAGACTGAGATGAGCTACAGCAGTTTTGGTTAACCAGTGTAGGACTGTGTCAGAATTATTCAGAAGCATTTTTTAAATAATTTTTATAATTTTCATAATTTTCATTCATTCATTCATTAGGAAGTCTAAGTTTGTAATAAACACAAATGCCAATTAGGGATTATGCTAAATACTTCCCTAGCACTAATTGGTTCTCCTCTAACCAACCCAGTTGTTAAAATTGATTGCATAGTGCAACTTGCAACTTTTTGCAATAAATAAAGCAAGATTTTCAATTCCGGGAAGTTTATTCCCTTGTATAATGTACTTCTCCTATTATATGTTACAATGACATCCTAAGGATCAATAGGGAAATGAAACTGCCAGCTCTCTCTCCCTTCTCTTTTAAGCAATCTTAAAGCAGTAGACTTGCCAGGCCTTCTTTTGCAAATTGTGCCATCTGCACGTCCACCACCAGGTGTCGCTGTGGTGCAGGGCATCATCATCATCTCATGCTTTTAAGATGGTTCTGCTTTTAAAACATTTGAACTTTGGCATAGAGCGTCATATTGTTATTTCATATATTTATTAGCATTTTCACAGGTGAGCAGTTTGAGTATTTCTCTTCGTCAAGGCAAAAGAATCGTGACGGTGCATCTGCGGCTCCATCTCTGTCACTAAATGCAACCTTCCTTTTGGGTTTACTGCTTAGTCTACAATGGAAGGTTCCCAGAACAACACTCTGGCCTGGGTGCCGGTCCCTCCTGTTTGGATGCAACATTAGGAAGAAGGTCACTGACCCAAGAGTTACTGTAGACTGGAATTCCTTCTTTCCTTTCAAGGAAGCCTTTCACTGAAAGTCAGGGGAGCGTTAAAGAACCTGGCAGGACCTGTGCGGCTTGCTTTTATCTCCTCTGTGAATGAACAGAGGGCTTAGGTTTCCTTAGCTATCGATCCAGCACCTTTCCCATTATCAAACACTGGTATTGTATCCTGTCCTAGGAAAGTCTCTCCAGAAATCTTTTTTTTAAGAAGGTTACAGCTCTCTCTCTCTCTCTCTCTCTCTCTCTCTCTCTCTCTCTCTCTCTCTCTCTCTCTCTCTCTCACACACACACACACACACACACCTGTCTAGCTATCCATTTATACTTCCCCATTTAACCTTACTTATCTAACAGTGATAAGTATATCTACAGGCAGTCCTCGACTTATAACCATTATGGAGCCTGGCCATTATGGTTGTAAGTTGCGATGGTCATAAACGGGTCACCATGTGTGACCGGACCCATTTTTATGATCTTTTTTGTGGTGGTCGTTAAGTGAACATTGTGGTTGTGTATTGTAAACTGCTGCAGTCATAAAGCGACTGTCGCAGTTCTTCGTGTTCCCCTCCTCTCCCATCTTTGAACAGTATTTTTTGGGGTGGGGGGGGTGGAGGGTTATTATTTTAATGTATAGTATATTCAATGTTTGTAAACCACCCAGAGGCATCTCTGACAAGATGGGCAGCACAAAAATTTAATAAACAAACAGATGGCTGATATTACCTGTCCTTCCTTAGTAGGGTACACCCTACAATAAACAAAGCTGCTGGATAGCAACCTGCTGATGCAGTAAGATCAGATAAATATATACAGTTTGTTGCTTCTATCTCCACAATTTAGGTCTGAACAGAAGCTCCTACCCATGCTCTGCCAGCTTCCTTTTTTGTCTTCTTCCCCTAGTGTTCCAGTGTCATTTCTCCCTGGATCAGTCGAGAGGGGAGGGGGAGGGAGGGAGGGAGAGAGAGGGAGAGAGAGAGAGAGAGAGAGAGAGAGAGAGAGAGAGAGAGAGAATGAGATCAAAGAGAGAGAGAGAGAGAGAAAGAGAGAGAGAGAGAGAGAGAAAGAGAGAGAGAGAGAAACTCCTTTAGCATCCTCTAAATCCATTAAGCACCTGGAATGGGCTAGTGTAATGGCTCCACCCACTCTATGGAAGCAATGGTTAGCAAACAATCTCATCTGGACCAGAAAGAGATCTGACCACAACAAAGTCGATAGCCAAACCACATGATTGTGCTGTCCATGCTTATTCCAGGTGGCACCAGTTTCCCATAATTGTCTGGGACATTATCTTGTTGACAGTCCATTCAGCCCCATTGTCATCTATGCCTGCTTGTCTAACATAGATTTGGGACCTTGTTTTTATTATCATGTCTGTTTTGTAAGCTATCAGCACCTTCAAACCCACCAGGCTTTGCTTCAACCTTGTACAGCAGGGGTGTCAAACTCGCGGCCCGCAGGCCGGATGCGTCACACGCTGGCCACCCCCACCCCCAGTTTAACGAAGGGGGAAAAGTTGCGATACATCATGTGATGACAACATGTCGTTGTGAGTTTGACACCCCTGTTGTAGAGCAATAGAGATAATTTGAAGTTCCTGCTCATGTCCTGGTCTCTTCTGGTTTCCTTCCTGAACTCCTGGAACTTGTTGCTGGATTGATTCTGGATTTTCCTCAACTAGCGATGCTGAAGGACTTCAGTCCCCATGTTCTTTCTGGCATTGCTTTTCTAGTCTGCTCTACCTTCAAGGGCTGACATAACCAGACATAAGAGAAGAGCCTTGGGGGCTGAAATTGACCTAAGGCATCAAAACTGCCTTCCCCTGAGTGCCTCACCCCCAGTCACCAATATATCTTCTTCTGCCCATCACGACTGGTATATTACTGCCTATCCCCTGAGCCCAAATACACCACAACACATCACTCTACCATACCATCTTTCCTCCACACCAGAAGGTACCATTCAAACTAGAACCTGACAGACAATGACCCCTCCTAGTTGATCAAACTCATTCCTATAGATCACTTCTGACTTGGCATTCAGCAATCCTTAGGCCAGTTGGCCAGCTGGTAGAATTCTATACCTCCTGCCTCAGAGCATCTCAAGAGATATACGATTGGCCCAGTGGTGAAATCCAATTTTTTTTTACTACCGGTTCTGTGGGCGTGGCTTGGTGGGCGTGGCTTGGTGGGCATGGTAGGGGAAGGATACTGCAAAATCCCCATTCCCACCCCACTCTAGGGCCAGCCAGAGGTAGTATTTGCCGGTTCTCCAAACTACTCAAATTTCCGCTACCGGTTCTCCAGAACCTGTTAGAACCTGCTGGATTTCACCCCTGGATTGGCCACTGTGAGAAAGAAATGTTGGACAAGGAAGGCCTTAGCCTGATCACCCAAAATAATTTCTATTTTTTTATGTTCTGATGGCTGGCTTCTAAACCAAATTATTACTATTATGTTGTTATCTGCTTGCCTTTTTTCACTGCTATTAATGAATGATTTATTTCTGACAGAATACTGTTTTTCCCCAGTTTAAGCAAGCAAAATAGTGGCTATCCCAGTGTGATTATTTTCTCCCTTTGCACTAAAACATATGCTGCCATCTACATTTTCCACCTTAAAAAAAATTAAGCACACAATGTAAATATTTGTGTTACTTAGCCGACTTAAAAAGGATTGGCCACAACTTTAGTTTCAAAACTGGCAGAAAGCAGAACGTGTATCCAACTATCCTGCAAGCTAGCTTATCAGATTGGCAAAGAACATTCTAGGTATTATTAAAATGCCATACATTTTGTTTTCTCTTAAAATCAGACAATCCCTGGTATGAACCTGCACAGGAGAAGTCTTTTTAAAGGCGCCCCTTGTCTAAGAGGTTCATTTATCTGGCCCCCAAGAGACGTTTTCCTGCCTTGCCGTTGTCGTTGTCTTGTAATTGCAGCTTTCAGGCTGTGGAATGCACATTCTGGAAAGAGGAGCTGCTAGTATTTAAAACATTTGTAAAACTGTTTCTCTTTCTCTAGGCTTGAGTTAATCCAGTTTCTTTTGAATTTTACCCCATGTTTTTAGAAATTCAGATTCTGGTTTTTTTTTTTTTTAAATTTGCTTAGCTACATTGAAGGCTTTCTTAAATAGACAGGTGAGGCAGAAATCCAATCAATTAATGTCAAAACAAAAAGCAATCAAACACAGCCCACAGTGCCTTGATTTGGATCAATTCATGTTACAGGGAATGAGTCTAGCTTATATTGCTATCTCAGTTCAACCTATCCTCTTGAGCTACTCTTATTTGCAGAGGATAAAAACACAGGAACCATGTCAAGCAGTGTGATTTGATCCATTAATTCCTTCCCACTGCTGCTCATTGATTTTGGATTGCAGCCTCTAGAATTCCCAGTCAGCAAAAACTACAGATCACCAGAATTCAGTCACTAACAATCATGCTGGCTGGGAATTTTGACAGTCGTAGTCAAACACATCTGATGAACACAAGATGTGAAAAATTGGTATATACCAGTAGTGGGTTTTAAAACCCTTTACTACCGGTTCGCTTGCGCGCTCATGTGTGCTCGCGATGCTTCTGCGCATGCGCAGAAGCGTCCTGGGTGGGTGGGCGGAGCCTCCCGCTGCCGCCGCTATCAGTTCTAAGATCCGGGTCGAACCGGGAGCAACCCACCGCTGGTATATACGGTATCTATTTGCTGCCAGTCTTCCTTCTGGTAAATTTTTCTTCAGCCAAGGATGCACATTTTTCCAGGTTTTGTGACCTTTAATTAGGAATAATAAGAGAGTGGCGTTCTCAAGAAACTTGTATTATTGTAAAGCAATGCTGGTTTATATTCCATGGAACTTTCCATTGGTCTGGACATTCAGGAAAGCATGGGGAAAGTTTTAGGAACCCTGGTTGGAATCCTTCTATTCATACATTGAGGACATGTGTAGATGAGTAGAAGGAAGCTCATTAAGAGTATTTACAAGCAGATACTTAAGTCCTAAAGCAAAAGTAAAGTTTATTAAGGAGCTTACATGCTCCAGTAGACAGTGGGCATTTCTACACTTTCTGTCTTCATGATGCAGAAAGAATTAAATACTCTGGCCTTTCCAAAAGAAGCAGATGAAAGAGCCTAAAATCATTAGCCTTGGGATTAGGAGAAAGCAAAGTTGAGACAGAAAGAAAAACAGAGTTCCTTGCTTGCCATATCTTTTCATGTTCTTAATGGTCAATAGGATAAAATAATTCAGAGTTGGTTCTTCATGGAATTGCATCTCCATGGGGAAGGAGGTAGCTAGAACAAATACTTACAAACTGGAAATAGTTATGCAATGTTAATATAAAGCAGGGATGTCAAACTCGATTTCATTGAGGGCCTCATCAAGGTTGTGTTTGACCTCGGGGGGGCAGGTGGGCGTGGTCGGGGTGGCCTTGGCCAGAGTGGGTGTGGCCAGCTCAACGGCATTCGTGTCAGGGGCACCTGTGGCCCGGACGGGGCTAGCGGGATCCATTGTCTCCAGCGGAGGAAGGCGAGACCAGGGAGAGCGCCAAACCCTTGTTCTCCAGAGGAGCCTTACCGTCCCTCTCCTGCACCTCTCTGCCAGTGAAAATGGAGCTTGGGAGGGCCTCACGCGGCCCTCCTGGGCTCCTTTTGCACTGGCCGAGGCACCACGGGCCTGTCCTTCACTGTTTCCAGGGTGGGCCTGCGGGCCAGATCGAAGCACCCCGTGGCCTGGATCCAGCCCTCAGGCCTTGAGTTTGCCCCCCCCTGATATAAAGGCAAAAGTAAAAGTTTCCCCTTCCAGCTATGTCCAACACTAGGGAGCAGTGCTCATCTCCGTTTCTTAACCAAGGGCCAGCATTGTCTGAAGACATTTTCCATGGTCATGGGGCCAGCATGACTATACGCCAAGGCACATGAAACGCTATTACCTTCCCACCAAAGTGGTACCTATTTATCTACTCACATTTGCATGGTTTCTAACGGCTAGGCGGGCAGGAGCTGGGGCAAGAAAGGGAACTCATCGTGTTGTGGAGCTCTCAGGTCTTGAACCTGGACTGTCAGCTTTCCAGCTGACAAGCTCAGCATCTTTAACCGCTGAGCCATCATGCCCCCTTTGTATAGAATGTAGGAATGGGATATGTAATATGTTTCTAAGCCTATCTCATCTCAAAGCCGTTGAAGGCCTAAAATCCAGCTTCACTGATTCCTCAGCATCTTATAACTCCAGACTTCGAGGAGGTAGCATTCTGACATCCACAGAAGAAGGGGGACAAAACCTGCAAGATGGTAGGCATCCTGGCACAATGTATATCCTCCCTCTTTTGTGTATGGGCACAAGTGCAAATGGGACACTTCTTATATCATGATATTGGGGTGCCCACTCCCTTGCAGATTTTGAATCCATATCGAGGGGCAGTGGGGTATAGCTGGAGAGTTAAGCATCCCCTCTAGGTTCATTTGTCCATTGCTTTGCCTGTGTTTTTTTTTTTTATTAAAAGATCGCTAATCTGAATCTACTTCCTTCTGCCTTTCCTTCTACACAGACACGTTCTTTGCCTTTTTTCCCAGTAGGATGTAACTAGTTAATTGCAAGCTTTGCCTGTCTCTATCATGAATTTCCTGTAAATAAATCTCCTTTCGACCTCCAACGATCAATTTCCCCCCTGAACATAGCTGTCAATTTCACAAATTAGCTCTGGGCCTATTTGATCAGATGATGTTGGGGACTTCTGTGACTTAAATTAGCTTCTCTCTGCTTCTGTATCAGTTTATTTGAAAGCAGAGCAAAGCTAGGCTTTTTCTTTTTTTCTTTTGGAGCTTGTGGGGAGTTCATCCTCCTACTGGTGGATGTTCTTGTCTCTCTCTCTGCCTCCTGGCTGCTGGGCTCCAGTGAGCCATTCTTTTTCAAGCAGTTGCTTAAAAAGTCCTCAAGGAGTTTGATATTCTGCATTCCAGCTGGTTCTGTGCCAAACCCAAAGGAGAAACAGCCAGGAACTCTTGTCAATTTTATCCCTGTCTGCTTTGCCTGGGCTCTTGTGGGAAGAAGACTTGGAAGGATCCGGGAAGAGCCTGGATCAAACCCAGATGCATTTTAAAGTGGAATTATTCCTGGAGCCTGTTTGCACAGTTTAGGAGTTTTGCGTCTATTTCCTGCTCTCCCCCACTCCATCTGTTACAACAGAATGCACCCACAGTTAGAGATACTGTGTTGAAAAAAAGCAACTGATTGCAAACTTGCCAACATAGAGTCACATCTTCAGATGCTTTTATAGGCAAAACAGCGATGTGCCCAAATGGTTTGGACATTTCCTTTCTTGACAAATCCTCCCTCCTCTAGTTTGCCGTGAGAGCAATACATGGTACAAATGTGGCTGTAATCAATCTTATTTCTTTTGTTCTATCCAGAGTGGAAGAGATTTCTTTTGATTTAGAACTGCGGCACGGCGTCTAAGGCACTGAATGAACCAGGGTTTTTGCGCTCATCTCTTGTTCAACTGGAAAAAAACAAAGGCTGGGTTTTGATGACCTCAACAGAAGGATTAATGCCAAAATTGGACCATCGTATATGCTGTCTATAGGAGCCATAGGATGAGGCAGCTTCACGAATGCCACTGCAGTTCACACAGAGAATTTGGAACTTCACTTTTTTTTTTTTTGGACCTTGCTGCTATGATAATATCTCAATTTGCATTCACACAAACTTTTGGAGAGGTATCTGCACACCCAGATAGGAGGGCCAAACTATGGGTGAGTGCCACATGAAGAAAGTGTGGAATGAACCACTTCCTTAAGGTCTCCATTAGCCTCCCAGTCTGCTGCCCTCCAGATGTATTGGATTGCTATTCTAATCGCCACTAGGCCAGGATTTCCCAACATTCCCCCTTGAAATGTTAGGAAATAGCAGTTGCTTGCTAGATAGGTAATTCAGATCACTGCTCTATTGATGTTACTTATGGTAAGTAATAGCAATAGCACTTAGACTTATGTACACTTTCCTGCCTGAGCAGGGGTTTGGACTAGAAAGACCTCCAAGGTCCCTTCCAACTCTGTTATTCTGCTATTCCATTGCTTCTTGTCCAGCTTTCAGGTGCTTTGGAGAATAGGTTGAGCCCCTCTTCTTTGTGGCGGCCCCTTAGATATTGCAACACATATACAACTTTTCTTAGCAGGGCAGCAGCAGCACAAAAACTTCTTTGTACTAAAAATACGTTGCTGGAATACAGAATTGAATTCCTTTGAGGAAAGGTGCTTTTAGCCTCCTGCATCTACTGAAATGTATATGCTCTAATTGCCTCTGTCAGGATATCTGCATAATTTGAATAAGAGTTGAATATCTTTGTCTACTTTTAATATATTTATTTATTGCCAATGCTTCTATGCCACCTCAGTTCCACGACTCTAAGCCGCTTACAATGTTATCTATTATAGTAAATGAAAATGCATTGATATTATATAACAGGAATAACAATAGTTATAAATGCTAATAACTAACAGTAAATACTAAAAACCTAAATGCAACATTATCCTTTGTTTGTTT
This sequence comes from Thermophis baileyi, assembly GCA_003457575.1. Taxonomy (NCBI): domain Eukaryota; kingdom Metazoa; phylum Chordata; class Lepidosauria; order Squamata; family Dipsadidae; genus Thermophis; species Thermophis baileyi. The sequence continues at coordinate 798,523 of QLTV01004245.1, read as the reverse complement.
GTTTGTTTTGCCCAATCTATATGGCTGCCCATCTCAATAGGTGACTCTGGGCAGCAATCAAAATTAAAATTAAAAAAAAATTGCAAACATCACAAACATTAAAATAGAAAGCAGTCAAGGAACATCAAACCCAGATCACTAATACAAGCAAGAAGTAGGCTCCCGGACACTCTCAGGGCCCAGAATCAGGTCTTTAGGATTTCTTTGCAAGGCCATCATCCTATCCTCATAAAACCTAAGTAACCATGATATCATCTTAGTTCATGTACATGTCTTATCCTCACCTCATTCCCCAAATGCATTTTAAAAAGCCCTGTTTTCAGGAAACGGAATTTGAGAGGTAAAGCTATGGTTCTTCTGCTCTGACATTCTATAACAAGGAAGCTCTTGCAGAGAAGGCTTCTGAGTCTTGTTTTGTCTTACTTTGTGGGGCTCTCACATCTTTGGGGGAGGGAAGCAATTTCATCAATAGCCTTGTAGGATATTAATGTTGTTAAGTAGTCCTTTGAATGGCTCCCAGAGACAAACTGGCAATCAATGCAGCTCTCACAATACTGGTGTTATATGACATGCCACTACCTAGTTGTCTCAGTTAATATGTAGGCCTCTAGAAGCCTTTTCCAGGTAGCTTTCAAGGGCAGTCTGATGCAAAACACATTACAGTGGCCCATTTATGAACTGAGAAAGGCATGAGTCAGTTCCATCTGCTCCAGGAATAGTCAAAACCCTCCTGGCCACATCTTCCAGCAGAAGCTGAGGGATCAGATTGATTGTGTGATTGATTATGCACTTTCAAGTCAGTGCCAACTCTTAGTGATGATGTAGATCAGGGGTGTCAAACTCAAGGCCTGGGGCCAGATCCAGCCTGCGGGGTGCTTAGATCTGGCCCGCTGGGCTGCCCTGGAAACAGCAAAGGACCGGCCCGCAGTGCCTCTGCCAGCAAAAATGCAACCCCCCCCCCCCCCCCGAAGTCAAACACAACCCTGATGCGGACCTCAATGAAATTGACTTTGACACATTTTCTCCAGAAGGATCTGTCCCCAGTCTAATCCTTCATGTGTTCCAGGGTGCACCTATCTAGCCACATTGCTGTTGATCTTCCTCTTCTTCTCTTTCCTTTCCTTTCAGAGAGTCCTGGAGCCCTTCCAAATTACATGGCAGCTTTTTCTGGGGAAAACACAAGCCCATCTAGAGCTAAAGCTAGTCTTGTCCCAGAGTTGTTTGCTGTGTTGCTCAACATCAGTACAGAATTGCAAAAAAACCTCTGATTTAAATAGCTACAGGTACTTATTTCAAAAGATTGGCACCAGTTAAAGAGAACGGTTACCTTCTTTTGTGAAAGATCAAACACAATTTAAATCACGGTGCTTATTTTGGAAGAAGGGCTGGAATGAAAACAACTGTTCTTCATATAATTTGATTCTTTTTCAAATACTTCCAATTGCCTGGCTTATTTGGTTTTGTAAATAGCATAGAATTAGTTCATTTATATGTAATTATAAACAAACTAGGGTCATGTGAACCAAACAATATAAGCAAAAGGAGGGTAAAGGCTTGGGTATACCATATATGAATCATTACTTTGATGCCTTCCTATTATCATAATTAAATACTTTTCAATTAAAATGCTTTCAATTAAAACAATTAAGTCACATTATTTGTTCCTCAAAAGATGTGAGACTGAAAAGGGGGTGGGGAGCATGTATGATGCCTTAAGCTCTTTAAGGCAATGCAGGCTAGAAATTAACAACACCAAACATTGCAACAGAGGCTAAGTTGCAGTACACCCATCATATCCATAACATGGGTCAGCTTCTACCCCCTGAAATTTGAAAGACCATTACTCTATGCAGATTCCAAAGAGTTTGCAGTACAGGCAGTCCTTGACTTACAACAATTTGTTTAGTGGCCACTCAAAGTTACAACAGCACAGAGAAAAGAGATTTATGACCGGTTTTCACACCATCGCAGCAACCCTGTGGTCACATGATCAAAATTCGACGCTTGGCAATTGGTTCGTATTTATGACAGTTGCAATGCGCCAGGGGTCATGTGATCACCTTTTGTGACCTTCTAAAAGCAAAGCAAAATGGGGAAGTCAGATTCACTTAACAACCGGGTTACTAACTTAACAACCGCAGTGATTCTGTACTTGACTGACTAGCAGTTCCTAGCATGAAAACACATCACAACCTCCCAGTGTTCTTATTTCCTAAAAGATTTGTGTTGGAATTGAAAGGATTTGGGAATGCAAAGAATGGTTATCTAGAACAGGGGTCTCCAACCCCAGCGCCACGACCCACTACCAGTCTGTGGCCTGTTTGAAACCGGACCATGTGAGCGATGGACAAGCATGTGTGAAGGTCCACTCGCCCAAGTGGCAGGCAAGGTCCACTCACACGAGCGGGGGGCACTTGTGATTGCATGCGAAGCTCCACTCGCACGAGCGGAGGGTGCTCACGCACGAAGCTCCACTCGCACGAATGAAGGTTCGTGCATGATCACTCTCCGCTCGCATGAGTGAAGCTTCACACACGTGTGCAAGCACTCTCCACTCACGCACGTGCATGCTGCTTACACCAATAGGAGCTGTGCGCGCACATGTGCACCTGCCACTCACAGCCACCACGACCCCACTGCACCAGGCTGGGCCACCAAGGTGGAAAGGTTGGGGACCACTGATCTAGAAGTCTCCTGAGATACCTTTTGGGAACAGAGGTGTGTGCAGGGACAGTAAAAAAACAAGAAAAGAAAAAAGAAGTCAAGGTGACAGTTGCATCTGCACAAAGCCCTGCCCCTTTTTCTCATGCATGTTACCTATTGATTTATTTATTACATTTGTTTGATGTCCTTCTCACTTTGAGGTGATGACCGATGACATCAGGGGTGGGTTCTGGTTTTCTTCGCTGCTGGTTCACTCAGTGTTGCGCCGCGCGGGCGCTTCGTGCATGCGCAGTGCTTTAAAAAAGCATCTGCGCATGTGCAGAAGCAAAAAACAAGATGGCGCTGCCTATGGCGCTGCCGAACGAACCAGTTCGGGGGCGTGGCAGGCCTGGGTCGCTGCCGGTTCTAGCGACCCAGGCCGCCAAGTTACTACCGGTTCTATAGAACTGGTCCGAACAGGGAGGAACCCACCTCTGGATGACATATGCTTAAAAGTTGTATATTAAATTATAGCCATCTATAATTTTTACACACACAGAAAACACTTCTGCCTGGACATCTAGGCTTCCCTTTCTGAGAGTTTTGAAAATAGATTCAGCACACACACACACACACACACACACACACACACACACTGCAGATGCATTTGACTTGCAATCACCTGCAAGGTGCTTGATGTCTTATCTTTTTGGCTCAATATTCCCCAAAATCAGATGAAGAGGGAAAGCTTATGAAGTCCTTTAGAGTACAACATTGGATTCCATCAGCTATCATTTTGCCAAAATTGATTCCATCCATTCAATACAATCTTCTTGTGTGGCCTGCTTGGTATCCCTCCTCCTTATGAGATTCATGGGATCTGGACAAGACATCAGGCTACTCTCTGTAATGTGCCCCATCCTTTGGAAAACACTTTCTCTAGACGTTTGAGCAGCCTCTCTTCTTATCTTCTGAAAGATGCTCAAATCTTTTTTGTTCTACTTGCTTGAACAGGGGGATCTATTTATATATTTGTTTGCACAGTCGGGATTAGGTGGTATTGGTTTTCTTTTGTATTCATTTTGGCTGGTTTTTTTTAAATCTTGTAAGTACACTGTCCAGAATCATATGCTTGGATTCTGAAGGCATTAAGAAATATGACAAATATAAATAAATAAAATATAGGCCCATGCTGTAAAAATGTAGGAGGAATCAGTGAAGATCTGGGATTCCTTCACTTTCCCAGGTGTTTCTTGGTCCTTCACTTTCCCAGGTGTGCTTTTACTTGCATCAGCAACACAATCTACCATCAGTGGATCACTAACCAGCAGGGCCCCAAATTATTTGAAAATGATTTGGGAACGCGTTGGAGTTCACATGAGTGCAGCACCACTTTGCTGTTTGTGAAAGCAGCCCAACCTATGGAAGCCTGAAGAAAAGGTACAGCTACTTTAAAGAGTCCACTCATTAAAGTTAACATCACTCTTCCAATTATATTCAAAGCATGCACAACCTACCATTTAGTCAGTGAATGTTTCTACTGTCTAACCTTTTGCCTACGATGTTTCAATGCAGAAAACTTTCTGAGATTTCCCTACCAGAATCAATCAGAGTGACTGTTCCCATGAGCCTGACGGCATGGAACCCCTTCTGAACATCATGGAATTTTAATTTCCCACCTTTTTGAAGCACAAAGCAGTTGAAAAATGGCATCCTTAGTGTTGTTGTTGTTGTTGTTGTTGTTGTTGTTTCTCCGTGTCATATATGTGGGTATATGCATAATTGTATGTTTGTTTGTTTGTCTGTCTGTCTGTTTGTTTGTTTGTTTAGTCATGTTTCTGTAGTGTATATTAGAGATGGAGACCCTTTGAGAGCTGTATGCAACGAAATTTCATTTTAATGTATGCCGATTAGTGTACATTCAAAGTGACAATAAAGTTATTCTATGATCTATGATCTACGATAGCCCAATTACCATATTTTTAAGTAGATCATCCTCTTCAGCCCACAAACAATATAGAAAATATTCAAGCACATATTTGCAATTGTTATCACATAATGCCAAATAATTCAATAGCAGGGCAAATTCTATAAGACCATAAGTCTGATATCCCAAAATAGCAGCAGACATGCGAAGGCAGGCAAGTAATGTAATACACCCACAAGTAACAACAGCATTAAATTTGGAGATGTCACATCTAAGGGTATATATACGCACATTACTGCATCATGTGATTTATCGGAATATTAGAGGCCAACATTTGGTGACTCAGCAGTTTTTAAAAGTACTGCGGGGAATGCTAATAAGATAGGAATCATGCAGAGAATAAGAAGATGCTTCCAAAATGAGCCACAGATGTACGAGACTCAGTGTAAACTGAAACACAAAATGGACATTACAGATTATGGCATGTATGGACAGAAATACTTAATTATGATTATAGTAAATTATTGTAAATTATATGTACAGTTTGAGCTGGTTTTCCAGCCCAGTAAGAGCTTGTTCTAAATAAAGAGGACGTTAGATCGGAAGAGAGGCATCGGTGCAGCTCAGTCACTGGTCTCATGCATGTGCTTTACTACTGTAGTAAAGCCTATGTAAACCCATAAACATTGCTGGAAAGTAAAGGGGGAAAAAAAAAACCCTCAGACAGGCAGGAAAACAATCTTCTAATCTGAACAATACCAACCCAGAATTGTAGGTAAAAATAAACTCTCTTTCAAATCAGCTTGATGGCTTCATGGCCAGATTTATTTTTGGTATCCCGCCTTTATTATTTTTACAAATAATTCAAGGCAGCAAACATAGCCTCCTCCTCCTGTTTTCCTCACAACAACCCTGTAAGGTGGGTTGTGCTGAGAGAGAGTGACTGATACAAAGTCACCCAGCTAGCTAAGACTGGATTTGAACTCACAGACTCCTGGTTTCTAGACTGATGCCTTAACTACGTACTAGATCAAACTGGCTTTTGTAGTTTTCTCCTTCTTCAAAAAAAGCTTCCTATTGCCTTTTCCTACTTTTTTTCAGTTTCTCATCCTACCTGCAATCCTGGTGTTTCCTGCTGGCCTCCCACCCATCTACTAACCAGGTCAAGGAAACCTTAGCTTTTCAAGATCAATCAAGATTGATTAGATGCTTCTGCCTAACTGAGCAAAATAATGACATTCAGATTTAATCATTATATTGACACATCCTAAGTGTTCTTAATTTACACTAGGACCAGTTCTGGTATGGGATACATAGGACAAACTACATAGAAAAAACTCGCACTTGGGAGCTACCTCCATGTGTATTATAACCTCCAACTCTGCCAACAGCAGCTCAGACGCTCACCAAGTGAACTTGGCCAGCAAGATCAAAAGAACAGTGATGGGAATATGATATTTAGGCTAGACTTTCTTGGTTGACTAGAAAGTCTGGAAGTTGACGTCCAACTATACCAAGGGCACCAGGTTTGGGGAGTTTCTACTGAGTTTAGGTTCTTGAAAGACCCTGTGCCTTAACTTCTCCTCCAGATCATCTTGAAGGAGATATTTCAAATGGCAGCACTCTCCAGAATGAACTGTGAGTTGAACCTCTGAACCAGTGTTTCTCAATCTTGGTAACTTATGTGAACTTCAACGCCCCGAATTCCCCAGCCAGCATGAGAAACACTGCTCTGAACAATAGGTTAGATCTCATCAACACTTTCACACCAGAACAAGCAAATTAGCTAGCTCACAAAGGCTAGTTGGATCTCTTTGGGGGAACAGCTGAACCAAAAGGTATATAAAGCTTTACTTGACTCTAGACTTGGTAGGTATAAGTTATATGAGAGTTGTCAGTTTTTTAATTCATATTTCTGCATGTATGAGTTTTTTCTATGTAGTTTGTCCTACATACTAGAACTGGTCCTAGTGTAAATTAAGAACACTTAGGATGCGTCAATATACTGTTTAAATCTGGATGTCATTATTCTGCCTAGTTAGGTTGAAGCTCCTAATCAATCTTGATTGATCTTGAAAAGTTAAGTTTTCCTTGACTTGATTAGTAGATGGGTGGGAGGCCACCAGGAAACACCAGGATAATAACCTTCCTTCCTTCCTTCCTTCCTTCCTTCCTTCCACCCCCTTCCTTCCTCCCTCCCTTCCTCTTCAGCTTCCCCTTACAAAAAAGTAAATACTTATTAAGGTGGCTCTTTGCATGTATGTATCTGATTGTTTGCGCATGCAGAATATAAAGCAGAGTTACAGCCAGAGATCTTCCTGTACCTCAAACTGTCCAGATGGCCAAATTCTTCAGATGGAAGAGCAGCTTGAGGCTTCCGGCGATGGCACCCATGCATGAGACTTCCTGAATGTCAAGGGGTGCTCCTGTGTGGTGCATTAATAAGATTTTTACGATACAAATGGCAAAGCTGGTATGTTGTTTTTTTTTAAATCAATCAAAATAACAACCTGCACAAATGTGCACTTTGACATGTCTGAGCTATTTGGCACCAGAGGGAGTTTGCTGTTGAATTTCAGAGCAGGTTGCCTAAAAGCAGCAATGAGATCATTTTATAGCAGTGCCAGCAAGTGAGGTGCTGTATACAATGAAGCTTAAAGTAGTTTTTCCAAAGTGGGAAGAGTAGATATCAGCTTTTTTTTGAGGGGGGGGAGATGGGGGGGCTATGGCTAAGTCAGGGGTCCCCAAACTTGGCAACTTTAAGACTTGTGGACTTCAACTCTCAGAATTCTCCAGCCAGCTATGTTGGCTGGAAAATTCTGGGAGTTGAAGTCCACAAGTCTTAAAGTTGCCAAGTTTGAAGACCTCTGGGCTAAGTACTCAAGATTAGCTGCCTTAGATTCTTAGATCTTTTTGTGTCCCTGACATACAAAGCAGGCCGACACGCAGAGTGGGATGGAAATTGCGTTCAAGAACTAGTAGGAGGAAGAGATGCTTACTCTGCAGCTTGATTGAGAAACCCAATCTTGGAATCATGCAATATGGGAAACTGTATGTCTGAATGCGAGTGTCACAGTTCATTTATTTATTAGATTTTATCCCACCTTTATTATTTTTATAAGTAGCTCAAGCCAGTGACCATATCTAATATCTTCTAAATATGTTCTACTATCTAAAATGAGCCACGGTGGTGCAGTGGTTGGAGTACAGTGCTGCAGGCTACTTCTGACTGCCGGCTGACACTGCAATTTGGCAGTTGAAATCTCACCAGGCTCAAGGTTGACTCAGCCTTTCATCCTTCCGAGGTGGGTAAAATGAGGACCCAAATTGTTTGGGGGCAATATGCTGACTCTGTAAACTGCTTAGAGAGGGCTGTAAAACACTATAAAGCGGTATATAAGTTAAGTGCTATTGGTAGTGCTAATACTTCTCCCTCTTCCTATTTTTCCCACAACCACCACCCTGGGAAGTGGGTTGGCTGAGAGAGAATGACTGGCCCAAAATCACCCAGTTGGTTTTCATGCCTAAGGTGGGACTAGAACTCGCAGTCTGGTTTCTAGGCCAGCACCTTAATCAGTACACCAAGCTGACCCTTTTTGCCTTTTCATTTCTTCTGGGATAAAAACCAGAACCTATTATCGAACAACAGCTATCAACAGGAATCTGTATGGCTTATTTGGTAGTGGTTCCTTATTGGAGGAAAAGCATGCATGGATATGGCTGGTCTAGGACTCACTGATCTGGACTGCAAAACTCTAGAGGACCACTAGATGGGGCCTAGGAATCAGGTTTTTTTTATATGTTTGCTGCCATCTATTAGTCTTCTGGAGTACTGCAGTTCAAATCTGATATCCCTAGGTTTCTTCTCTGTCTATTTATGTCTTCAGGTCCTATGTCACAATCAAAGGGTCAGTTGCCGATCCAGTTGGCATTTTGAAAAGGCTTGTCTTGCTCCTGCTGTGTGTGTTCAAAAGCAAGACTCCAGGCTTATGACTGGGCCGCTCCAGCCCAGAGTGCAAACAGTGCATTGCACAAAAGTGCCATATGACAAGGACACTGGTAGCAAGGTAAACAGATTTTTTTTTAAAAAAATGACAGGCAAGTGCATATGCATGTGACTAGAATATTTCAAAAAAATATTTTTTGGCAGGGTGCTAAGTGGAATTCTACACGCCAAATCTCTATTACTGCTTCAGGAACAGCTTTGAGTTTTTCTGTATGAATTATTATTGCTCCTTAACTGTGTTTCATGCTGGACCATGTTTGGAGGAAAAGGGAAAGTGTGGGAGATAGCAAATGGAAAGGGGTAGCCATGACATCAATTCTTGTTGTATTCATGCCTTGAACAGCCTGGTATGCAAATTTTAGCATTAAATGCCAAAGACACAAATGTTGGCTGAAAAATGGATAACCCATGAATGAGGTGCGACGGGACGGGAGCTGGATGGGAATTGATTAAATTATGAATACACATATATACATTAACACATTTGTCACTGGGGATGAGAATTAGAAGCTACGTAAAAAGGAGTGTTTCCTGAAAAGCTGGCAAGGAGTTGAAACAGGTGATCTCATGCAAGCATTCTTCTCTTAAGGAGTTCAACCAAGGAATTCCTAAGAGAAGATCCTCTGTAGGTTTTTATGGTTTTTCTACAGGGGATTGTTTATGTTTATCATTATGATTTATCATAATGTAAAGGAAGACGGGGGGGGGGGAGCAGAAAGGAGCTATTTTTAAATGGAATGAATTTTTTTTCAGTCACTACATCCATGATGGCGAACCGATGGCACGCGTGCCACAGGTGGCACGTAGAGCCCTCTCTGCGGGCACGCGAGCTGTTGCCCCAGCTCAGTTCTGCCACGCATGCGTGCACGCCTCCTGCCGGCCAGCTGGTTTTTGGGTCTCTGCCGCACATGCACGGGGGTGGGGTGCATGCGGGAGACACAAGCGCATACATGGGGGGTCGCATGCATGGGTGTCACGCATGCATGTGCGGGGCCGGCGGGGCGCATTCGGGGGGTTACATGTGCATGCACAGGGTGGGTGGGGTGCACAGGGGGGTTTGCGTGTGCATGCATGGGGGAGGGGCACACGGGGGAGTCGCGCGCACATTGCATTATTATTACTCCGTGCCGAAAAGGTTAGCCATCACTGCACTACATCCTTTAGATTTCATTTCTCAAAGAGGAAAATTAAGAGAAGGATTCAAGTGCCCCATTTGGAAACATTTAGGAACTGTCTGTTTTCTTAGGGATTATTCTCTTCCAGGTTTTCAGCTTTGACCACATCTGCCATAGCTTATTGTCTCTGTCCAAGACTGCAGAATATGAAAAATTCATAAATGTAATTAACCCCAAGTATACAAAATCTCTTTAGGTTATTTTCCCAATATTTTCTCAAGAAGACCTCAGGAACCCTAATCTGCTATAGCAAATATATAAATGAAATGCCGCTATGTTATGTTTAAATATAAATTATCCCCTCATCTGAAGATTAAACTAAAAATATGATAACGATTCAGAGATGAGTGTATGTAAATTTTTCTAGAAAATCAGTATCCATTGACTGAAATACTGTAAATCAGGAGCAACTTTACTTAATGAGCATCTGTTAACATATTACTTGGATGTTTTTATTTATATGTCCAAAAATAAAGACATCTAAGAGCTTCTTTTTTAAAAAAAGATAACAAATAAAAAAGAAACTGCAATTTCATATGATACTGTATGCCCTGACTTCAAAAGTTATACAGGTAGTCCTCGACTTACAACAGTTCGTTTATCAACTGTTCAAAGTTACAACGGTACCGAAAAAGTGATTTATGAATGTTCTTCACATGTACAACGGTTGCAGAATCCCCATGATCAAAATTCGGATGCTTGACATTGACTCGTATTTATGACAGTTGCAGTGTTGCAGCATCATGTGATCACCTTTTACGACCTTCATATGATAAGCAAAGTCAATGGGGAAGCCAGATTCACTTAACAACTGGGTTACTAACTTAATTTCCGTGATTCACTTAACAACTGTGGCATGAAAGATCATAAAATGGGGCAAAACTCACTTAACAACAGAAATTTTGGGCTCAACTATGGTCGTAACCCCCCCCCCTTTTTTTTTTTTGAGCCTTGAGCCAAAGTCTTGATCAGGCCTGGATTTTTTTAAAGTACTGAAATCTTGTAAGGCCCAAGTTCATTATAGCTTCTTCCCTGCTGATTAACCAGCAACTCAGACACAACAATGTTCTAATCACTGCAATTTTATCACCTCCCCCTAATCAGTTATCGGTGCTGCTGAAGCAATTATCTCCTAGCACAAGGGGAGATAATTGCTCGATTTCATTGAGGGCTGCATCAGGGTTGTTTTTGACCTTGGGGTGAGCATGGGGCGTGGGCGGGGTAGGCGCGGCCAGCTTGACATCACTCTTGTCGGGGGGAGGCGCCTGTGGTCCGAGCGCTCTTCCAGCAAAAACAGGCTCCCGAGCTCCGTTTTCAGCTGCGACAGCCTCTTGCAGTCCTCTGCCAGCGAAAACAGAGCCCTCCCAAGCTCCGTTTTCTCTGGCAGAGGGCTGCAGGAGGCCGTCGCGGCCGCAAACAGAGCTTGGGAGGGCCATCAAGCTCCATTGTCACTGGCAGAGGCATCGCAGGCCGGACCTTTGCTGTTTCTAGGGCCAGATCTAAGCACCCCGCAGGCCGGATCTTGAGTTTGACAACCCTGTCCTAGCATCAGAGTTAATGAAATAAATATTTCAATTCAAACTCTACTAGAAATCTAGATAAAAGATCATCTCCTCACAGTTCTAGCAGCCTTCTTTCTCCCAATAACTCAAACTCAGTTTTCTATCTCATCTGTATGTCGATGTATTACAGGCTTCCTTGTGGATTATCTGTAACGCCTGCATTTCAGCTTCTGCAGGCACACGATTGGTTAAGGAACCGATCCTGCAGGCTTTACCCATTTCAATAAATAATAACCTTCTGACAGAATGGCGCATTGCTGAAGTGCAGCGGTGAACGTCTATGCAAGAAGCTAGAAAGAAACGAAGAAGGGCCAAGAGCTTTCTAAAGGAATGGAAAATTATTGACTAGCACTTATGCTTATCAGGATTTAAAATAGAGGAAGAGAAATTATACAAACCCCTTCAATTATCTTCTTTTTCACTAGTCTCCAGAGATGTTTCAATGTATTAGCAGGTCATATACAAGATTTTATAGACTTTTTTTTTTTTTTTTGCAGGGGGGTTCATTTTGATTATAAGTATGTTCCCACCAGTTTGCAAAGGCCTTCTCAAATTGAAATTCTAATTACTGGAAATTGGTAGTAATAGAAGGAGCTATCTGTGAGAAATGTTTAAATTTTTTTTTTAGCATTAGTCATGGGCAGGATAAAAGAAAGAAAACTAGGCAAAAGGTTTCAAATAGTCTTAGGGGCCACTTTACTTGATCTGTTGATAGTATCTGTTGATTCCCCCCCCCTTTGTACTAACTAAAGAAAAGAGAGGTTTCTGGGATCCTTCTCCTTCTCTTCTTCCAAAGTGACATTGGCTAGAAAAGGAGGGGAAACAAGAGTGGCAGCTGTCAGTCACTGAAAATATAGAGGGGCATGTAGCAAAGAAATACTGGGTGGAAATCTTATCTATCAATACAGAGCCCAGTTGCTAACATTCGAACCTGTTCTTCCAACATTCCATCATGAACGCTTGCCAAATACTCAAGAAAAAAAACTTTACAAAATTATTTAATGCTTGGTCTCAGCATAGGCAAATCGAGTTCCCTTACTGTATGACCCTAAGTGTTTCCCCATCCCTCCTTGTGGAGAAAAGAAAAACTTAAGCACTTTAGGGGCCCAGGTGGCAAGGGAAACTTAATCCTCCATCATGACACTGGCTTTTACAGGGCTTTTATAGACCATCCATCCAACCGGTCTTGTAACTATTATAATATGGCCCTACCATCTGTCAGCACCTGAGGCCTTTTATTCAGAAGGGTGGTTTTTTTTAGAAGAATGTCCTTGGTTTATAACTTTCAAAGTTACAACGACATGGAAAAAAGTGACTTAGGACCATTTTTCACACTTACAACTGTTTGTTTGTTTGTTTGTTTATTTATTTATTTATTTATTTATTTATTTATTTATTTATTTATTTATTTATAAAATTAATGCATATCCCATCATGGCCGGATCTTGCAGATTACAACTGCAAGATCACGGCCTCAGGCCTGCCGGAAAAGCCAGGTCTTTACTGCTTTTCGGAAGGCCAATAGGGTAGGGGTGGTCCGGATCTCAGGAGGTAACTGGTTCCAGAGAGCCGGGGCAGCCACAGAGAAGGCCCTCCCCCGCGGGTCCGCCAGACAACACTCTTTAGCTGACGGGACCTGGAGGAGACCAACTCTGTGGGATCTCACCGGTCACTGGGAGCTATGCGGTAGAAGACGGTCTCGAAGATAACCTGGCCCTGAGCCATGTAGGGCTTTAAAGGTAATAATCAACACCTTGAATTGTGCCTGGAGACCAATAGGAAGCCAGTGCAGCTCACAGAGGATTGGTGTAATGTGGGTGTACCTAGGTGCACCTACGACAGCTCGCGCAGCTGCATTCTGGACCAATTGTAGTCTCCGAACACTCTTCAAGGGTAGCCCCATGTAGAGCATGTTGCAATAATCTAATCGCGAGGTGACAAGGGGTGTTGCGACACCCCCATGATCAACGTGATCAAAATTCAGACACTTGGCAACCAACTCATTTTTATGACGGTTGCAGTGTCCCAGGATCACCTGATCACCTTTTGTGACCTTCTGACAAGCAAAGTCAATGGGGAAGCCAGATTCGCTTAGCAACCGGGTTACTAACTTAACAACTGCAGTGATTCATTTAAAAACTGTGGCAAGAAAGGTTATGAGATGGGGCAAAACTCACTTAACAAATGCCTCACTTAGCAACAGAAATTTTGGGCTCAAGTCGAAGGTTACCTGTATGTCTAAACTGTTACATTTGGATGTATAAATGGGTTTTGGCATTTAGGAATTATATTGTGATGCTGCAATGGGGGACACCCTTCCTGCTTTCCCCTTTTACAATTTTGTAACTTTTGTCAAAAATGATATGGAATTTCAGCAGGATAGTGTGCTCCCAAATTAGAAGTCAGTTTTTCAAAATATAACGCTCCTTTAGCTATACTAGTAGCTCTCGACTTACAAAGTTCATTTAGGGACCGTTCAAAGTTACAACGGCATTGAAAATAGTGACTTATGACCGTTTTTCACAGTTACAACCTTTGAATCATCCCTGTGATCATGTGATCAAAATTCAGATGCTTGGCAACTGGTTCATACTTATGACCGTTGCTGTGTCCCGGGGTCATGTGATCACCTTTTGCGACCTTCTGATGAGCGAAGTCAATGGGGAAGCCAGATTCACTTAACAACCGGGTTACTAACTTAGCAACTGCAGTGATTCACTTAACAACTGTGGTAAGAAAGGTTGTAAAATGGGGGCAAAACTCACTTAAGAAATGTCTCGCTTGACAACAGAAATTTTGGGCTCAGTTGTGGTTGTAAGTCGAGGACTACCTGTAGAGTAAATGCTCCACACTTTCCTAGGATCGCAAATTGATCAAAGCAGTGAATGCAATCTAGAAATAAAACATGGAAACGCACTGGGTGGCACAGCAGTGATGAATATTAATTGTGTATGAAAAAGCAAGAACAGCCTAGCAATTAAATGTAGATTAGTCCACACTGGAGTGCTTCCCATAGTTACCTAAAGTTGCCAAAGTTAGACAATGAAAAAACCAGACAGAAGGAAAATCAACATGTTTTTGTTGTGGTGTTGGAGAAGCACATTCCTTGATCAGCAAAAATAACATATAAGCAAATCCTGAAGCGTATAAAACCGGACATATCACTGCAGTGCAAAATCACAAAATTCTGCCTTACTTATTTCAGCCATGGCATGCTCATATCAAACTTACTGGAAAAAGGCAGTTATGCTTGAAATGGTCAATGGTAAAAGGAAACAAAACAACCCAAAAACATGGCAGCTAGACACCAACAAAGCCAACAGAGCATAAAACAACTATACACGATTGAAAAATGTAGAGAGAGCAGAATTTCAGAAAACCGGCCATGATTGAACCGGTAGAACTGTCATCATCAATGTTTTAGAAGTTCTAAAGATCAAGAGAGAGGGTTTTCCTTCTTTTGAAAAAAGCTGCAATGGCTTGATATCTGTGGAGAGTCTCAGTCATCCAGGTCATAGTTGTCTCAAAGATGCTTTTTCCAAAAGGCAACTGGACTGGTTTTTTTCCTTGAGGAAGACATGTTGCTTCTCATCCATTCTTCAGAACCTATGAAACTTCTTGGAGGAGAAGAGAAATGTGTTCTTCAATGGAAAAAAAAAAACAGTCCAGTTGCCTTTTGGCAAAAGCACCTTGGAAAAAGCTGCAATAGCTTGGTTTGCTTTTACAAAGCAGTCCATAGTGCACTTTGCGTACGTAAAGTCTAACCATCAGCCAGGGTTGGAAGGGACCTTGGAGGTCTTCTAGTCCAACCCCCTGCTTAGGCAAGAAAACCTATACCATTTCAGACAAGCTCTTGTCAATCTCTTCTTAAAAACTTCCAGTGTTGGAGCATTCACAACTTCTGGAGGCAAGTTGTTCCACTGATTAATTGTTCTGTCAGGAAATTTCTCCTTAGTTCTAGGTTGCTTCTCTCCTTGATTAGTTTCCACCCACAGCTTCTTGTCCTGCCCTCAGGTGCTTTGGAGAATAGCTTGACTCCCTCTTCTTTGTGGCAGCCCCTGAGATATTGGAACACTGCTATCATAATTTTGAATTTTTTTTTCTTCTGTGCATGCGCAGAAGCCGGGTTTCTGGCACTGCGCATGTGTCGCCATCTTGTTTTTGGCTTTTTTTTAAAAAAATGATTTTTAAAAATTTTTTTGCACTGTGCATGCGCATGCACCCACGAGGCGCGCGCGTGCCCATGAGGCACGGCCACGCGGCACAGGAGGAAGCGAACCAGCAGCGAGGTAAGTTAGAACCCACCCCTGATGTCACCCCTAGTCCTTCTTTTCATTAAACTAGACATACCCAATTCCTGCTAACATTTTTTAATATGTTTTAGCCTCCAGTCCCCTAATCATCATTGTTGGTCTTCTCTGCACTCTTTCTAGAGTCTAAACAAGATGTTTTTTACATCGTGGTGGTGACCAAAACTGGATGCAGTATTCCAAGTGTAGCCTTACCAAGGCATTATAAAATGGTATTAACACTTCATGTGAGTGTATTAGATGTATTGTCCTACCAATGGGTACCATCATGTATGAATGATAACTTAGGCTACATCTTATTGTTTGCAAAGCAGATACAATGTTAGATTCCTGTATTTAATTTGGGACACCAAGCCGCAGCTGCTTCACAGAGGGAAGATGAACATGAGAGAATTACTAAGTGATTAATGAGTACTTTACCAGAAGCTTTTAATGAAATTAAAACAAAGCCTCCACTGGCACTTGTCCCTTTTTACACCAACACGTTCCCTCACACTTCTCCATGGGTGCCAGTTAATGCAATAAGAAAATCAGATATGCAGAACTCGTTCTCTTATTCTTGAACATTCATACATATTGTAACCAGTTTTAAAAAGAGGAGAGGAAGGAGGAGGAAATTGATTGTTCGACAATATACAAACTTCACTTGGAAAATAACTCTTTTTGATGAACCTCATTCTTAAAAGTGTGCATTGGAAGAATATAGTATTTACTTTAGGGAAGTACTTAAGTCACTGGGCAACAACAGCCATTACTGGTTTCAAGAAAAATTCAGTTTTGATGACTCCCGCCAGATAACATCAAATTAAAAATTAAGTTATATCTATGATTAATTACTATGTTAAGGAGGTTTATGCTGGTAATTTGAAACTGTTCTCTTTTGCATAAACAAAGCATTACTTATCATTGTGTATGTATACATAGCCAATTGTGAGCATTTGACAGAAATTCTAAGATTTCTCAGAGTTGGAGTAGGGCAGAAGTTAGTTACAGATCATTTCAGCAGGGTTACAGAGTATTGGACTCATTTAAATTCAGACGTCAGCTATGCAGTCAAATTTGTGTATTTTTTCCCTATGGGTAACCTAAAGCAATTAATGACTTTGTGGGGGGAAATGATTTGCTATCTCTAACATACTCAAGTGTTTATATTAACAAGCTGCTTTATGAAGGGAATTGCAGACAGTATAATACTCAAGGACTGAATATTAACTAATGTCATGAAGAATAAAGAATTACCCTCTGTACATGCTTGAAATTAGCTATCTTGGAAAATTTAAGATTACTTTTGGAATAACTGAGCTGGGTAAGAGCTATAAAATGGAAAGGAGCTAAACATGATTACAGTAATAAAAGTGGAGTCTTTGGAACTACCAAGGAGAAAACCACACCCCACCAAAACTGGCAAGGCAAGCTACTGCATATAAACAGGGAGCAAACTCCACACTCACACCGATGATGTTATCTAGTCATGTAATGAAACATCTGCAAGCAAATAACCAAGATCAAGGACTCCACAATTCAACCTTGAGTTACAGATATTCTCTTCTATTAGACTAATGCAAGACTAACCATGAAAAGGAACACTTAATTTGAGTCTTTATCAAAGTCTTTATGGAAGAACAATTAATTTGTTCCTGATTCTACACAACATTTATGGTAATTCCTGGTTGATGGGATGTGGGCAGGTAAAGTTTTCCCTTGTTCAGTTGAGTCTGAGTCTAGGGGGCAGTAGTCATCTCTGTTTCTTAGCCGAGGGAATCAGTGTCGTCCGAAAACATTTCCATGGTCATGTGGCTGGCATGACTATACGTCAAGGCTCGCAGAATATGGTTACCTTCCCATTCAAGTGGTTCCTATTTATCTACTCACATTTGCATGCTTTTTGAACTGGTAGGTGAGCAGGAGCTGGGGCAGGAACAGGAGCTCACCCCGTTGTGTGGCACTTGGGTCGCGAACCTGGGTTATCAGCTTACCGCTGACAAGCTTAGTTTCTTTAACCACTGAGCCATCACACCCATGGGATGTGGGCAATTCTAGATACCTCTAGTTTAGGTAATTAGTCCTAGCTTGTATAGAACTTGCTTGATGTAAAACTGTGCTTTGGGCATGCTGTGTCATACTGACCAAAATATACCCATATTAATTCTCCCCTGAAACTATTTCACCAGATCCCAGTGGAATAGAACATCCTTCTCCTCCTCGATACATTTGTTGGTTTAGAGACTTAAATAGTTTTGAATTATGGGATATTTTCCATTAGTATAGAGTTGAATGGGATGGCTCACAATATATTAAAGCCATTCAATAGCATCTCCATAAAAATGAAAGCTATAAAAATAACAGAGAAAAGTCTAACCAAAGGCACATAAATAGATCACACCTACAATAATTCAGACATTCAACCAGGCTCAGCTAACAGCCTGGGCAAATGCTTCTCACAACATCTAGGTCTCTGGAAGACTTACAAGAACAGGACCAACTGTTGTGGGAATGCTGTTCCAGAGGAGAGACAGTATAAAGGGAAGCCACATTTCCATGGTCTTATTAGGTGATACTGTATGGTTTTGCAGGAGGAACTGGACCATACCCACCCCACAGGAGGTGGTTAAGCAAGCAGGAACAAAGATAGGCAATTTCGTAAATAACGTACCATGTAGGACTTTATAGGCAATAATCACCACTCGAATTGCACTGGAAGCCCAGTGGAAGTCAATAAAAATCAAGGATTTGTCCT
Source organism: Thermophis baileyi (assembly GCA_003457575.1). Classification (NCBI taxonomy): domain Eukaryota; kingdom Metazoa; phylum Chordata; class Lepidosauria; order Squamata; family Dipsadidae; genus Thermophis; species Thermophis baileyi. Next base: position 780,163 of record QLTV01004245.1, on the reverse strand, counting down.
CATGAACAATCTGACTAGCAACAGCCTCGAAGGAAGTAGGAGAATTGCTATAGAACAATGTTCTTGACTTCCAATCCTCTAAGATTGTCCAGAAAAATACCATCAACAAAGGTATTGAAAGCCATAACAGTAAGAGATCACAGAAGGCCAGGATAATTGCACCACCCACAGCCCATGTTTCTCAGAGACCATTGACAAACCTGATTTGAATCTTGACTGAAAAGGATCCAGTTAATCTCTTTCCTCCAGAGCCCTCTGGAGTTGCAAGTCAACCACTTTCTCAACAGCTTAGGAAGGAATGATTGGAAGGACACTATTAAATTGTCTGCTGCATCCAACAAGGGCTTGGTGAGAAGAGGAGAGGTCAATGGCTTCTTAATAACCAGAAGAACTATTGACTCCTTCAAAGAAACATTAAAAAACACATAGATTCCTCTGGATGGCCTTAAATATCTAGGAGAGACATAGGTCCAACATACAGGTAATTGAACTTAGAACTCTGAAGATATTCCACTTTATCAAGACAAACACACTGTTCCCAGTTAAACAGGCAAGGCCATGCTTAAGTTAACAACTATATAGGACCCATACAACCGTCCAACTTTGACTGAATGTGATTGACTTTAGCAGACAGATGCCAAGAATAATCCTCATAGTGGCCTTTTGATTACTTCCCTGGTTCCTCCTTAGCACTAATTATAGGGCCTCTAGATAGCTCTTCACAGATGCAAAAAAAAAAAAAGAAGAAAAAAAGAAAGAAAGAAAGAAAGCAAGAGAGCCAGTTTGGTGTAGTAGGTAAGGCACCAGGCTGAAAACTGGGAGTTGGTGGCACAAAGACGAAAGAAAGAAAGAAAGAAAGAAAGAAAGAAAGAAAGAAAGAAAGGGGGGGACACACAAATAATAGCATATTGCCATTTTAATTGCCTTAAGGTAATTCTACAGGACCTTTCTTACCTTTGTTCAGTTGGGTTCTCTGCTGATTTTCCCCCAGGCAACCTTCCAGGCATCTCTTATGGCACTTCATTGCATTGAGTTCCTCTGAAAATTAAGGGCTCTCCATAAAGCCACATGCACAGAGGTTCCATACAAGGACAACCTTGTTGAAGGCCTTCATTGCCTTCTAATCCCAAATAGTGGATAATAACTCGGCTGAGCCATGGATAATAGAAATTCATTTTGTAATGGTAAGAACAACAGGCAAGTCTTTTTCCAGGAGATGAAGAATTCTTCTTTGCTGAAGATATTTAAACAGGGACTGGATGGCTGTGTGCTGGGATGCTATGTTGTGGATTTGTGTGTGGGGCAGGGCATTGGGCTAGGTCATGTCTAAAGTCTCTTTCAACCCATACGTTCTACAAAGGTATAAAGAAGAAATGAAGAGAAGTTGGGGTTCGCTAACCATATATGTAGCTTTTATCTGTAAGACAGTCAATATTAAAGGAGCGTAATAACTACGGTATTCAGGCTTGAAATGGTAGCAAGTGTACTACAATAGTAGCATGAGATTAAAAAATTGCCACAATGCAGGCACATTGCTTTTTTTAAAAAAAAGTTATAAATAATTTCAAGTGAAACTTCATCTGATTTCTCAAGTAACATCAGAAGTAGGCAAAAGGAAAAAAAAAGCTACTTGAGAAAGTTCATTCCCCTTCAAAACCACATGGTGCTGAGATTAACCAAAGTGATTAAACATGAAATCATATGGCTTAGGGATGTTGTCCCAGATGCTGTAGGATTATCTAGTTTCTGACCTCAGAGAAGAGCATCTGACATTTGAGTGTCGTCTTTTGCCACTTTACCGGTTCTGTAGCTGACACTTTCTATGGAATGTACTGTATATGGGGCTAAATGAGATAAGATGAATCATGGATTTCCACACAACATTCTAATTCCAAACACTGCAGACATTTAGTAATTCTGAATTTAATTCCTTCTTTCTGTGTGTATGTCCCTTTGTTCTAATTTGTTTTCCTGCCAAGCCACCGCTAAGAGGACACTAGAATAATTGAAGTGCTCTGATTTAATTTTAGGAGTACTCTGTAAGTCTATAATCCAAGGATGAGCATCACGTGGCCCTCCAAGATGTTTAAATCTATTTCCCATCATTCCTAGCCAGAACTGCAGTGCTGAGAGACGATGCTAAACGATTCTACGCACTGCCTATTCTGCTGTGTACCCTCGGGAACACGCTGCTCTCTAAATAACATAACTGAGTAAACATATAAACAGTGCACTAAAATACGGATCTGCATTCATTTATCCGCTGACTTCTAGACGATTACTTCATCGTGCATCTTAGCGGGAGTGAGCTTGCAACAACTCAGGTCACAATTTGTTAAGATTTCTAGCGTGCCAGCAGGACCCTTGTTATTCCGCCCGCAGGAAATGTCTATGCCTACTGTTCTGTAACAGATTTTTCTCTGATGTCAAGACAACCTCTTGACCTTGGTCCTTGCTCTTGCTGCAGTTGAGAAATAATATAGTGGGTGATCTGCCCAGCCTGTTCTATTTTTGACAGCACTTAACAGCACACATGGATCAAAAAGTGCCGGGGGAAGGGGGAAAAGGGGGGAGTGAACGATACGACTCTAAGAAGCTGATGGAGCACTACAGAGCCTTGGGCAGAGAAGAGCATTTGAATCAATGTTGGAAGAAGGTTGTGGTTTACCTATGTGGAAAAAAAAAGAGGCTTTAGCAGAAATCAAGTCTGATGTGCTTTAGGTACAGTGGGACAAAAAAGTATTTAGTCAGCCACCAATTGTGCAAGTTCTCCCACTTAAAAAGATGAGAGAGGCCTGTAATTGACATCATAGGTAGACCTCAACTATGAGAGACTAAATGAGAAAACAAATCCAGACAATCACATTTTTAGAGTTTGGAGTGTGACTGTTTGAGGTTGTGGACAGGTGTCCTTTATACTGATAACAAGTTCAAACAGGTGCCATTAATACAGGTAATGTGTGGAGGACAGAGGAGCCTCTTAAAGAAGAAGTTACAGGTCTGTGAGAGCCAGAAATCTTGCTTGTTTGTAGGTGACCAAATACTTATTTTCCACCATAATTTGCAAATAAATTCTTTCCAAATCAGGCAATGTGATTGTCTGGATTTGTTTTCTCATTTAGTCTCTCATAGTTGAGGTCTACCTATGATGTCAATTACAGGCCTCTCTCATCTTTTTAAGTGGGAGAACTTGCACAATTGGTGGCTGACTAAATACTTTTTTGCCCCACTGTATGTCTGGATGCACTTAATGACAGCATGGTGGAAGAGGAACACTAAGAGATCTGAACTTAGTTTAAAAGTTATTTTAAAAAAAAGCTGCTACAAAGCATGAAAAAGAAGGGCTAAGCATGATAGGCACATTCTGAGAAATCAGGGAACAGCTCAAGACATAATTGAACAGAAACTGGAAGGTGACAAGTACATAAATGTGTGTATAAAAGAAGGAAGAGACACCCCAAGTGAGTTTTATAAGCGTGAGTGAGAAACCTTCTTACAGAATTTCAGCGTACGATTTTAAACATGAAAGAAATATACTGTACAACTAAAGGTCACTTTAACTGCCTAGGAGGTGATTTACATGTTACCATGTAAGAATTTCTCTCTTTGGACTAGACCATCTAATCACATTTCCACACCAAGAATTTTATGATCCTGAAATATTAAAACAGATAATACCATAAGCCCATTAGCTCTTGATTCAACTGACTGAGAAGAGACTGACAAAAATGTCACTCAGCTAAATATCTCTTCTGAGTTACCTAAAACCTAGAGCAACAAATATCTCCTCACTTTTTTCCCCAATACAAAATTGCTTTGATTCTTGTTTTCAGTTTATGTTGTGTATAATATGTCTTGTTGCCTACAAAAGGAAATCCGAGTGGTTGCTTTGAGGGGAAGCTTCATGGCTGTTAAGCCACTGTTTCCACAGCATTAAAAGCAGCTTGAAATTGTGAAGGTGAAATAATAGATTTGCTATTATTTGCTTCTTCCAATAGCTATAACCATATGTATATGTTGTGCAATGGCTGAAGTTGGGATGAGAGAAAAATATAAGCAATGCCTATGGGTAGCCTTCAGGAACAGGATAATAAAGAATGGTTGTCTTGACTCCAGGAGAGCAAGGCAAGAGTTCACAATGATGGACTAACAACAAGCTCTGAAGAGCCATAACAATTCAAAGGGAAACACTAACTTTGCTTCAATTTGAAATAAATCCACCTCAGAGCCCAAAGTAAATCAACCAGCTGATGTCACAAGATGAACCAGCTCCAGGACTGATGGCAAATTAGTACAAAGTCTTGTGTGCCTACTGTCAATATGTAATATCCTATAATGATGCAAACAGATATCTTCACAAAGCCAGCAGATAAGGTACAAAGGGGAAAAATCTATCTTCTGTATTCCAGAATAAAAATATCATTGAAAATAAATATTCCGCTTAGCTGCCATCTCTAATAAGATATGCTCCCTATTAAGGATGTTAATCTCTTTAGGCTGCATAAAGATATGCATAAACGCAGCAATGACTAAAATGGATAGAAAATCTTCAAGTCATGGTATGCTTACCCCCCGAAGATACAAAGCAGAGCAAAGGTGATTGTTTTTGCCCAGTCATGCCCTGCAATACAATTCTAAACTTCTGGGACTTGCATTCCATTCATATTCCTACGCAAATTCCTACATAATGGACTGTGCTGATTGGTGAAAGGTGCAACCCACTTGCCAATTTTTTTTGCAAACTGCAAGTCACGTGAACTGGTTCATTGTTGGAACGTTGCTTTGTGGATGATCACATGAACCTGCCCTTTGCTTACTTACACCTTTCCCTGCCCTGAACAATCAACATGACATGTAAGATGCTGTGTTTACTTATTAACAAGAAGTTCAAATTTTCTGGGCCAAAGGCTCCAGCAGGAACCAGCTTTACTAATCAGAACATGCCACAGGATTGCTTTATAGGAGGGAGGTGTTTTTTTTTTTAATATTGTTCTTATGGTAAGAGGATCTTATTCTGGGTGGCAGCAGATTTATTTGCTGAATTCTGGTTACATTGCACTCCGATGTAAAATGCTTGTATTTATAGCGATTACAGTTGTACCATCTTCTTGGCTGCAGTTTTCATGCCTATAATGTCGCCATGGGTTTTTGATAACTGTCAGCCAGACAAAATCTCAGTTTCAGAAATCAACAGGGGAAAAACAAGCATTTGGAAAAGAGCTAAAGAGATATTTGTCCCTGACGGGAGTCTTTAGTATCCCTTCATCCATGAGAACCTTTAGCTCTAAAATTATCCTCTCGAGCTTTATACAACATTAGCTTGGATGTAAACAAATGGCTTTGTGGCCAGCATGCACAGAAGTCGATTTTGGGGAAGAATATGACATCTATTCTCTTAAGACTGAAAAGCCATATTCTCACGGTAGCAGTTTTCAACCATCTCTTTCAAAAAGAACACGAAGGATCCAAAAGATGAAGCTTTATTTTAAACTTAGGCAGGTGGTAAAATGTCTGGATGTTGGCTATTGTTTCTCTCATACTAAGCAATAATGCTTCAGTGTGGAGGTCAGTTATGTTGCCCAGCAGAGTATAATCTGGGGTACAAAACATTTTCCTGGTTATGAAACATATCCTCCTCATCTTCATCTTCATCTTCTTTCTCTGGTTTATGGCCTTTATTTTATTTGAAAAAAATGGTAGTCTGAAGGAGTAGGATATATTCTTTTGGTCTCAGTACTGCTCCTCCCACCCAAAAATTCACCCCTCCCTCAAATACAAACACAGTTACTGACAGATTCAGAGACTAATAGAACTTACTGGGAAAGATTGCCAGGGGAAAGAGCAAAATTACCCTTTTGGATCTCGTTCTTGATCAACTCGTCTCTTGGATCATAGCTTTTTTATAAAGAAGAAAGGATTTCCAGCCCTATGTGTCCATCTCCATGCATCAAGCAGTGGTGCCCCAATGTAAGCTCTGACCTTTTGGATGCCTTCCAAAGGGGCAGAGCTTACATCATGATATGCAATGCTGCTTTCATCATTTTGATGAAAGTAATGGACCCTGCTGGGGATCCAATGGCTCAGCGGTGAAAGCCGCTGAGCTTGTCAGCTGGAAAGCTGAAAGCTTGGGTTTGAGACCCCAGCGCCACATGATGGAGTGAACTCCTGTTACTTGCCCCCCTCTCCTGCTCACTTACCAGTTCTAAAGCATGCAAATGCAAGTAGATAAAAGTATCACTTCGGTGGGAAGGTAACACTAACACGTGCGCCTCGCCATATAGTCAAGCTGGCCACATGACCACAGACGCGTCTTCGGGCAATTCTGAGTCCCTTGGCTAAGAATAGAATAGAATAGAATTCTTTATTGGCCAAGTGTGATTGGACACACAAGGAATTTGTCTTGGTGCATATGCTCTCAGTGTACATAAAAGAAAAGATACATTCATCAGGAATCATAAGGTACAACATTTAATGATAGTCATAGGGTATAAATAAGCAATCAAATCACATTAGGAAACAGTCAATATAAATCGTAAGGATACAAACAACAAAGTTACAGTCATACAGTCATTAGTGGGAGGAGATGGGTGATGGGAACGATGAGAAGATTAATAGTAGTGCAGACTTAGTAAATAGTTTGACAGTGTTGAGGGAATTATTTGTTTAGCAGAGTGATGGCGTTCGGGGGAAAACTGTTCTTGTGTCTAGTTGTCTTGGTGTGCAGTGCTCTATAGCGTCGTTTTGAGGGTAGGAGTTGAAACAGTTTGTGTCCAGGATGTGAGGGGTCTGTAAATATTTTCACAGCCCTCTTTTTGACTTGTGCAGTATACAGGTCCTCAATGGAAGGCAGGTTGGTAGCAATTGTTTTTTCTGCAGTTCTAATTATCCTCTGAAGTCTGTGTCTGTCTTGTTGGGTTGCAGAACCAAACCAGACAGTTATAGAGGTGCAGATGAAATGGAGAAGAAATGGAGATGAGCACCATCCTCTACAGTAAGATACGACTGGACGGAGAAACTTTTATTTTTATTTTTAATAGACCCTCTGATCGTACTATTGTATATATTTGTTCTCTAGAGCACGACTGTCAAACTTGCTGCATCACGTTGCCGTCACGTGACATTTTGCGACGTTTTTCCCCTTCGCGGAGCTGGGGTGGGCGTGGCCTGCGCATGATGCATCTGGCCCACGGGCCGCCAGTTTGACACCCCTGCTCTAGAGTGTAGCCAAGGGAGTGTAATTTTACTTACTATGCTCCAACCCCCATGGCTCTGCTAAGGGTAGACTATTTATTTATTTATTTATTTAATTCCTACAGCCACCTATTTCAGACAAGTGACTCTGGGCAGGCGGAGTGGTCTGAAGCATGTGAGCAGAGGTTTTATGCGCACATCCTTAAAACAAACCAGGATTTGTACCAGAATTCAAGGCTTTCAAAGTATTCTAACTATTCAGCACCCTTCAGCATTTTGTAAACACTAGCACTGTAACCATTTCTTTAAGCACCTGCATTCTGTTGCCATATAGCTTCTCAATTGCAAAACCAGATTAGATGGATTTTCCTCCTTCCCCATATAACCCTTGTGTTTAAACTACACATGTATTAACTGCATCAGAATCTTGAAAAGTGCAATTGGATTATGAAGAGTCTTATTTCTTTTCTTGGAATCAGAAAGGGGGTTGCCTTTAGAGTTTCTCATGTTCTTTGGACCTATTCAAAAGAAATTTATGGAGTCTTTTTTCATCTTGAAATAGGAGAATAAGAAGTGTTGAGGTAAAAGGTGATGGATTATGCCCTTCCCTCAAACTGCTGTCTCTCAGGAGAAAGAGGGAAGGAATGAAATTGCTTCCTCTATTTCATGGCTTAATGCTACTGTTTTATTTCCACTTCATACCAATATCCGGTTCAACATCATGAATGGCTTCCTATTGCTTTTACAGTATAGTAGCTTCCAGGAAGTTTCTGAAATATTGTCCCAAATGCATTCACTACACTGACTTATATGCTGTTGTACTTCCTATCTGTAGGGAACAAAGTATGAAAATACAGTCATAAGTCTAGAAACCAGGAGACTGTGAGTTCTAGTTCTGCCTTAGGCACAAAGCCAGCTGGGTGACCTTGGATTAGTCACTTATTTTTCAGCCCTAGAAAGGAGGCAATGCTAAAACACATTTGAAAAATCTTACCCAGAAAACTGCAGGCTTGTCCAGGCAATTTCCAAGGACTGGACACATTTGAAATAATAAT
>QLTV01004245.1:743899-759157 GCA_003457575.1 Thermophis baileyi | reverse complement strand
TATCTATCTATCTATCTATCTATCTATCTATCTATCTATCTATCTATCTATCTATCTATCTATCTATCTATCTATCTATCTATCTCTATCTCTATCTCTATCTCTATCTCTATCTCTATCTCTCTATCTATCTATCTATCTATCTATCTATCTATCTATCTATCTATCTATCTATCATCTCTCTATCTATCTATNCCTCTCTCTATCTATCTATCTATCTATCTATCTATCTATCTATCTATCTATCTATCTATCTATCTATCTATCTAGATAGATAGATAGATAGATAGATAGATAGATAGATAGATAGATAAAGTACATCTTTGGCTCTTGCTCATAATCCTTCCTCCATTCAAACGTTGCAATATCTGCCATTCCTGAGCCTTGAACTGACATCCCTCCAGCAGGTTGCAGCCATCTGCAGTCCTGGAGCCATCAGACCTCAAATCCTGGAGCAGGGCTCTCAACATGTCATCGGAAGCGCTGTTGAAATTTAAATTAGGAAATTATCAAGTAAATGAGCAACAACCATATTAACTGCTTTGAACAAAATTTAAGTTCCCATTTAATTTCATTTAAAGGAAAGAAATATAGGTTTTTATCCTGGCTCCCTAGCTTTTGACACGCCAGGGATTTCCATATTTTTTGGACTGTGAGGCTTGGCCTGCCTCTCAAAGACCAAATCTGAGCCTTCACATTGCTTTTCTCTGTAGAAACCAAAGGGAAATAGCACCTGGTACAAACAGACTCCAGATAAGAGTGGACTACTTTTGACAGAAAGTATTTTTAATCAGTGTAAAACAGGTACTGAATTCAGCATTTTACTGCATTGTAACAATAACCTGCATTTGTCAAAATCCCCTATTCTGCACAATTAGTGCAAGAAAGGAAGACAGAAAAATGGGATTGGGTTATAGGATTGGGTTTCTCTATGTTACCTCTGGAAGTCAGTTTGTGCAATCACGATAAAAGCCCAATAAAAAAAGATATTAATCTTTGGATAATCATTGCCATAAAGGTTGAGCTCTAAGGCAGAATTCTCTGCTAGCAGTTTGCCCAAAGTCGTAATAAGAGAACAAGAGAGCAAGAACATTTCAAGGTTTAAATTCAATGGTAGAATAAAAATTCATATTTAAAAGATTCTTCACAAGGTCTTCCTTTGTGTTAGAAGCCACCAGAAAATTGACGGGAATGATTAATGTATTCTGGCTGTACGGCATCCTTTTTTTCCTTTCTTTTTGCTGACTACATTTGAAAAGCCATTGTCAAAAGATACGAAAGCAAATGTCACACAGATTTGCAAAGATCCATGTTTATACCTGGAAAGTGTACTGGGGTGACCTGTTTTTCTTCTTGTTGGGTAAAAGTCATTGCCAGATATCATTAGATATGTGGTGCAAGCAATGGTTCCATTTTGCTTGGGATTTTTGCACTTTCTCTCAAATTCCCCTCAAGCCTTGGTTTCCACAAAGGAAGGATCATGTGATTTTTGATTGGTCCTTGTCAGATCATAGTTGGAAAGATAGGTATGATTGAATGCTTCCTTAAGAGACAAAACACAGTTATTCACAATTTAATAAAAAGTTAACACTTTAGAAGGGTCCTTGACATCAGATTCTTCTGGATGCAGAAGGTTTGTTGTGTTTCTTAATATGTATGATCATGTGATCCTCCATCTAATATAATTTATGCTCATTTTCTGACTATGTAATATGGTAAAATAATGGAAAAAGAGGATTGGAATGTTGGTAAATGACTTTAGGCATTACTGTTTTTATTAGTCCTTAAAAAGCACCAAGTGTAGGGACTTTGGAGGTTTTCTAGTCCAAACCCCTGCACAAGCAGGAGACCCTATACCATTCCAAACAAGTGGCTGTCCAGTATCTCAACTTCTGAATGCAAAGTGTTTCACTGGTTACTTGTTCTCACTGTTAGGAAATTTCTCCTTAGTTCTAGGTTGCGTTTCTGTTCTGCCCCAGCAACGAGCCACCAATAATACGCACACACAAACTGCAAAACACTGTTCATTTACTAATAATAAAGGTCTCCTAATCACTTCTTAGGAGTCGTTGAAAACAAAATAAAGGCAGAAGAGTCTTTTTCAAACCCCCACTGTTAATGTATAGTCTTAACAGCTGGCCGGAGTCCAAGAGATAATGAGCAGGTCTTACTGTATCTGGCAATACTCCCAGAGCTAGGAATGCAGGAAACAAGACTCGAACTGGAACAAGAACGGAGCAGACTGGAGTCACAAAGATAATAATAATAATAAAAGTAATAATAAATGTTGTTTCCTGCAACGAGGCTCAGCGTGGTCAGGGCTTAAATAGTCTAAAGGTGTGGCCACTTCTGAGTAGCCACTCTTTTCTCCTAGCAGCCCTGTGTGCCCGAGCATTGAGAAGAAGAGGCTCCTCCTCTTCTTCTTCGGCCCTGATGGGCTCCTCAGGAGGTACAGAAGGCCCTGGTTGACTCTCAGCCTCTGGCACCGAGTCCTCTCCAACCTCCTCGCTCTCTGACTCGGGTGCCAGGTGCACGGGCCGATGGTACCTCGCCACAACCGCCTCATCGTCCTCGGGATCCATGATCAACTGCACGGGACGCTGGCGGGCCACAACAGTCTCTTTGATTAGTTTCCATCCATTGTTTCTTTTCTTGCCTTCTGGTGCTTTGGGAAATAGGTTGACCCCCTCTTCTTTGTGGCAGCCCTTCAAATATTGTCCTCCCCCTTCATTTTTTTCCTACTTTTTCATACAACTTATGCATGGAAGACAAATTCCAGCTTTGTACAATAAGTAGAAAATTAAGACTGCAACCATAAGCATATGTATTGAACCAAATCAATTTCTAAATAAGCAAACTCAGGAATCTATGTCATTCAAGTAACTTATTAGATACAGGGTTTTTTGTTTGTAATTGAGTTTGGGTTTATAATTGAAGCTCTGTCAACCAGTGCAGATAAAAGATCATGTATACACAGGCACTACTGACAGAAAGCTTTTCTTCCTGGCAATCTGTACATTGCCATTGTGTAGCCCACGGATTCCTGAAGAGCACAAATGGTGTGTGTGTGTGTGTGAGAGAGAGAGAGGTGGGAAATACAGCTTTTCCATACCTTGTCAGAATTCCAGTAATATGTCAAAGTAGTTGACCCCAGCATGACTAAGCCATATCCCGAAAGGATAGCACTTGGCAGTTTCATACTACGGGGAAAAAAAGCTTTTAGCAATTGGCAGAGGAAATATTGTCCATCTCTTTTGCTGCAGTTATCTTCAATCTGGCTACCTCTCAAAGAGACACAAAGTTTTCTGTTGCAGAAATTTAAGTTTTGCTGATGCTTGGAATATTATCGTTAATATTTATACAGAACTGTTGTTCTTCCTGGATAGGCTAGTACATAGGGTGATGGAAATGGCTATTTACCGAAAGCCCACCTAGTAGGCAAGACCAACCACTATACAATGAGCAGTTCTTACTCCTAATTAACATAAAGAAAATGGTATCGGGCTCTGCTCCATTCTATGAAATGGTAATTTGTAGAAGTGCATGATAGCATTTAGTAGACTAGTACTTGCTGCTGAAGTTTTCAATTCACATCTGAGGATATCTCTCCCCCCCACCCCATATCCAAGGAAGTAGTAATATTTTGTTCATGTCTTGGGAAATTTACTTGCATGGTATGACAGTTCTGTTTCAGGGATAAAATGGGAAGAAGTGCATTCATCACTTGATAAACTGTACAGTATATTATAACCTATTTTGTCAGAGAGTCTCATTCTCCCTCCCACCTTCCCCCCTCTCTTTCTCTCTTTCTGTAGCTCTTTTGGGAAAGGTTTTTCATATGCCTCCACATTATTACTATTTTATTATTTTATTTATATTCCATCTTTCTGATATCATGCCAAGCGCCAAGCCGGTTAGTCAGGGTTTTTTGTCACAACCAAAGGATCTACAGTCATCTCCATCAAACTTCAGATATGGCTTGGATGCTGCATTTGGTCACTCAAAATGGTGTTCGACAATCCGAAAATCGGACCCTGCACCTGCAGGAATAATGCTAGAAAAATGATGATGATGATGAAGATGATGATGACAACAATTTATATTACTCATTCATTGTTTTTACAAGTAACTCAAGGTTGTGACTATATCCAGCACATCTTCCTCCTCCTATTCTCCCCACAATAGCACTTAGACTTATATACCGCTTTACAGTGCTTTACAGCCCTCTCTAAGTGGTTCACAGAGTCAGCATATTGCCCCCAACAATCTGGGTCCTCATTTTACCCACCTCGGAAGGATGGAAGGCTGAGTCAACCTTGAGTCGGTGAGATTTGAACCGCCGAACTGCAGCTAGCAGTCAGCTGAAGTAGCCTGCAGTGCTGCACTCTAACCACTGCGCCACCTCGGCTCGGCAATCAATCCTGAGATGTGAGTTGGGCTCAGGGAGTGTGACTGGCCCAAAGTCACCCAGCTGGCTTTCATGGTTAAGGCAGAACTTAAACTCACAATCTCCCACTTTCTAGTCTGATGCCTTAACCACTAGACCAGTGGCACACGGAGCCATATCTGAGGGCACGTGAGGCATTGCCCTATGTCAGCTCCAGTGCGCATGTGCGTGCTGGCCAGCTGATTTTTGGCCTTCTGGAGGGTGGGGGGAGGTCATTTTTGCCTTCCCCAGGCTTCAGGAAAGCCTCCGGAGCCTGTGGATGGCGAAAAACGGACCCAACAGCCCAATCGGAAGTTCGGAAATGAACTTCTGGTTGGGCCGTTGGGCCATTTTTCAGCCTCCCCAGGCTTCAGGAGGCTTTCCTGAAGCCTGGGGAAGGGAAAAATGACCACCCCCCGCCCTCCGGAAGGCCGAAAATCAGCTGGAATCCATTTTCCCCCATCCATAGGCTCTGGAGGCTTCGGTGAGACCTGCGCGCATGTGCGGGGGGGGGAGCAGCGCGGGGAGTTGTGCGCGCATGCGCGGGGGGCATTGCATTATGGGTGTAGGCACACGTACGCACGCTATCGCGCGTGTGCACGCCCTTTTGGCACCCGAGCAAGAAAAGGTTCGCCATCACTGCACTAGACCAAACTGGGTTTCATGAAACGGACCAGTCTCACACCAATTTTTTTATGTTCTGATGTGCTCATTGGCAGTGTCATTATACTTTAAACATCATATCTGACTTACGACCAAAATTCTGATCCCAATTATGGTCATAAGCTGAGAACTACCTTTACACTGTAGATTTCTTTAAATTTATTTTAATTCCTATTAATATTATACATCAGAATATAATGTAATGTTAAATAATATATTAACTATTAAAATAATATTAATGTGAAGTTGAACTCATATATTGTGAAATAATATTTTGTGAACGGTGGATTCTTGTTTGCAAATGTGTGTGAGGGAGGGGGGTAATTCTGAAAAATCTGGAGGAAAATCAAATTAGAGGGATAATTATGACATTTCTCATAAAACGTCCTTAATTTATAAAAAGATTCAAGTATGGGGGATTTGGATCAACGGCATTTTAATATAGCAGCTAAACCATGGGTCAGCATGCTTATAAAATGAGGAATAGCACATACTTGTGTACATTTTCTGTTGAAATTACAACAGAATTTCAGTGGCTGGGATTCAACTAAATACTTCAGCCAACTTGAGCCTGGTCCAATTGAGGAAATCAGTAATGCTTGGGTGCAATTTTGTTGTCTAGTTTAGATGGTTAGTGTGGAATTAGAGGACATAGAAAGAAGCAGTTTCAAATGCAAGAAGAAATGAAACTTTTGGTGTTTTGCTCATGGCTGGAAGCACTGTCTAATGCCTTATGCCTTATGGACTAATGCCTTATGGCGTGGCTGCTGCCATAAGACTTGAAGTGGTTTTTGAAGTTATCTTGATCAAATGGCTTCTTCATGCATGTCACTTAAGATGTGCCTAAAAATTCTGCAGATCACATTCAAGATTCCAGAGAAATACATTAACCGTAAGAAACATCTCCTTCTACATGCCAATTTCAGTGCTGAATAGCAACTGTATTTTGAAATGTTCCTTGAAAGTCAAGGGATTGTAAAATGAGATGGTGGTGGTGGTGGTGGGAGTTTAAATTAACCCAATCTGGACTGCAACCAATATTAATACTACTGCAAAGGCTAATGCTAGCGATGTCAGCTATATGGAATGTATGTTAGGGTGGTCTATAGTTTGACTGTTAGTTACAACTGTTTGTTAACCATATATAAATGTCTTCATTCCCAGAGATGACTTCCTTGCTCCTTTTTGAATTGTTCCAGTATGGAATCTACCAGATGTAGAGAAAATTCCATTGCCATAGCAGTGGTGTACATTGTTAGAAGGAAACTCAGTTCTTTCGCTTACCTCACCTCACAGCTTTTGTTATTCCTCATTTTTTTTTTTTTTTACAAATTAGAGGGATGCCTTCCTATTAGCTCCCTCTCAGTCTTCCAAGAAGCTTGGAAAAGTCATTTTCAAACTGGTCTCAGTCTAAGAAGGTGAGTGGGGATTTCTGCTCTCTGTTGAAGATAGTTGAGTGCCAACGGATTGCAATGTTTTGTTATGCGATGCAATGAATAACCCAAGGAGATGGTGGTGATTTCCCCATCCTGTAAACAGATTTATGTTCAGGATATTGTGAACCACAACTGCTGCTAAGTCATTCAAGAAGCTAGTGAGACTTTAATTTTTTGATGGATTATAAAACCATGCCTTATCTACAATGTATGAACTCCATGGTTGGAAACTAATCTGTTCCGAAATAAATATATCCAAAAATTCCTCTCTGTTTTTGTTTCTTTTTTCTTTTTAACATTCCTCCTTATAAAAAATAGTTTTCTCTCCAAAAATTTCACTTGAAGAATCAATTAGGTCATATGATCAATGATTTTATGGGAATTTTTGAGGTGCTTGTATGATATCCGTGTTTCCCCAAAAATAAGACCCTGTCTAATATTTTTTTTGCCACAAAAAAAGGCACCAGGCACTTATTTGGGGGGGGGGGGATGTCGTCCACTGACTCACCTCACTTGCGCATTGCCCCTGGCCTCCTTTTCGCTGTCAGAGGCCTTCAGGAACTTCTTCTGCAGCCAGCAAGTCTTTTCTGAAGGCCTATGCAGCCAATAACAGAGCTCCAGATTGATCTGGAGGTCTGTTATCGGCTGCAGAGGCCTTCAGGAAAGCCTTGCCGCAGGGGTGGGTTCTGGATCCTTTTGCTGCCGGTTCGCTTAGGGTCACGCCGTGCGCGCGTGCACGCTTTGTGCGCACACGCCCCCTGCAGCAATCAAAAAATAGCTTCTGCGCATGCGCAGAAGCAAAATCCAAGATGGCAGCGCCCACGGAGACACCGAAAGAACCGGTTCCATTACGTCATCGCCGGTTTACTAACGGTTCTAAAGAACTGGATAGAACCAGTAGGAACCCACCTCTGCCTTGCCGGCTGCAGAAGAAATGGGCCGGCAAGGCAGGTGTCAGGGTGTGCGAGGCCTGGCTGCAACTGTCTGAAGGTAAGTAGTATGGCAGCTCCACCCCCCATCCCCACCCTAACTTAATTTTTACCCGTGCACCCTGGAGTGGGTGGGGTCCGAATTAGGGCTTATTTTTGGGGTAGGGCTTATTATTAGGTGCACTATAAAAATCAAGCTAGGACTTACTTTCGGGGTAGGTCGTATTTTCGGGAAAACATGGTAGATAATGTTATTCTCCCACGACCTTGGCTTTTTCCATGTTTTAATTTTAATTTATGTCTAGTGTTGCAAGATTGGTTATCTTTTTTAAAATTGTTGATGTGTTTGTATGCCACCCAGAATCAGGTTATATCATATGGACAGCCATATAAATTTGCCTCCAGGTTTCTAGCTTTATGCCTTAATCAATACATTTATTTTGCTGGTTCAAAAAAAATCCCCCCTCCAATAAAAAATAAGTTAAAATCTATTTTGACTGGATCATTGGGGTGTAGGAAAAGGCCTGGCAGAACCTGGGGTGGAGTTAAAACAGGTATCAGTCTAGAATCCCTATGTAGCCACAAGTGAGCTAAGTCCAACCTCTCTTGAACTCCATTGACCCTTATCTAATTCCAAGCAGTTGCTAACCATTAGTTGAGAATATCCCTGTGCATAGGCATGAGTATCAATAAATCAACTTAATTGCACTGTCACGACATGTGGACCTGCTCTTTTCGGTCTGATATTAGGGGAATATAGGCATTTTCACTGTTGGGAGAGATAACTCTTTGGGAAAAAAAATGGCAAGCTAAGATATAAGAAAGAATGTCTTGTTCCACCTGTTGGATCAGTTTATGGGTTTTTTGGAAGTTGAGGATCTCATTCTTTGGACATTGCTGGAAGGAATAAGAATAGTCTAGTAATCAGACTATTGGTTTAATTAGTTTGCGAAAGACTTTGTTGGCATATTGATGCTCTGAGATTAGGTTTTTTTTCCTCCGATTACACCATCTCACTTAAGAACATTTACAGGGAATCCAGATGATAACTTCCCCCAAAAATAGCCATTAAGAAGAGAAAGAGAAGAGAGCTGCATGATATGTTTGGATTGGTTATGGTACAATACGTCTTGGCCAGAGGTGGGTTCCTACCGGTTCTAACCGGTTCTTTAGAACTGTTAGTAAACAGGCGATGACATCACGGAACTGGTTCTTTCGGTGTCTCCGTGGGCACCGCCATTTTGGATTTTGCTTCTGCGCATGCACAGAAGCTATTTTTTAATTGCTGCGGGGGCGCGCGCACACGCAAAGTGCATGCATGCACACAATGCGACCCTGAGCGAACCTGTTCTGACCCTGCTTCCTGATAAACTCACACAGCACAAGTAGCGTCTCACAAACCTCTTTTTTTAATGATAACTTCTGCTAATTGTCTTCATTAACAATCGTTCTGAGTTCAAATAAAGTAAAACAAGTCTTTTCTTTGTAAGTCTGCTAATTATTCTCAACTAATAAGTCCAAGCAAAATTCAACAAGGCTGACAAAAAGTCTTTCAGGGAACAGCAGATAACACACATGAACCTTGCTATTCATTGGCAAACTGCCCAGGAACAATGTGCAGGAATACTTGACGAGGTCAAACAGGAACCAAACAGAGGCTTGAGTTGCAAAGACAAGATCTAGAAATGAACGAAGTTGCTTCCTGCAACTTCCTCATTCGTGTTCATCACTTAAATAGGCTATGGGAGTGGCCAATTATCCCTAAGCCTTACTCCTGAGTAGTCCTTCTTCTCTGGAACCATTCCTGCCTTTTGGCAGCTCTGCGCATGTGCGCGTTGAGAACAGGCTCCTCCTGTCCTTCTTCTTCACTCCTGTCATCCTCTGGAGGTTCTGGAGGCCCTGGCTGAATCCCTGCCTCTGGCACCGAGCCTTCTCCAGACTCCAGGCCTGGCCCAGGTTCCTCCCCAGCCTCCTCGCTGTCCGGCTCTGCTGCCAGCTGCACAGGCCGCTGGCGGACCACAACAGAACCGGCAGCAAAAGGATCCAGAACCCACCCCTGGTCTTGGCATAGGCAGGGTGAACTTAAAGCCACAGAAAGTCAAGACCTATTCCTGCTTTGCTCCCATACAGCTCATAAAATATTTGCATCAAAAGTTGTCTGACAGCATCTTTTTCAACCAATTTTATTGAAAGGCATTAGCTTTTGTGAGCTGCAGCTCAGTTCATCGGTGCATCTGATTTTTTTTATTTCCTCCTACAAAATAATTCCATTATAACCCAGATCACTGCTTCCTATTCTTGCCTTTCTCCCTTAGAAAGCATACTTCTAATTGTCCATTGTCCATTGATCTACTGCTGCCTAAACATGCGGGGCTACAAATATTCTGGACGGTTCCACGTGTGTCTTCTGTACGACTGGTAGATCAACTCCATATTCCTTTGATGCCACATTGTAGCCTATTCACTAGCTGAGCTTAATTGCAAGGCTATTGGCAAGTAGAAACATTGGTGAGGTCAAATCCAGACAGGATGAAAGCACTTAGGTTTAGAAAGAAAAAAATTAGTGGCAATCCTCTCTGTCACATTTTAGTTTAGTTCTTGCAGAGCTAGTTAAACTGGACTGCACCCCGTTTTAACCTAATTTAAAAAAAATTCTTCCGGTCTTCTTCCTGATGTACATTCTTCTATATGGAAGAAGCAAGAAGGTCATTGATAGACACATTCAATCCAGGGGTGAAATCCAGCAGGTTCTGACAGGTTCTGGAGAACCTGTAGCGGAAATTTTGAGTAGTTCGGAGAACCTGTAGTGGAAATTTTGAGTAGTTCGGAGAACCGGCAAATACCACCTCTGGCTGGCCCCAGAGTGGGGTGGGAATGGGGATTTTGCAGTATCCTTCCCTCAGGAGTGGGGAGGGAATGGGGATTTTGCAGTATCCTTCCCCTGGAGTGGGGTGGGAATGGGGATTTTGCAGTATCCTTCCCCTGCCATGCCCACCAAGCCACGCCGACCAAGCCACGCCCACAGAACCGGTAATAAAAAAAATTGGATTTCACCACTTATTCAATCACACGTTCTGAGATACAGCTGAGACATGTAGTCACAAAAGACATGTGAGGAACCTGACTTGAAATACGGCTGAACAAATGGGATCAGGCAATACTTTCAATAGCTGAGATTGCCAAGAGGCAAGATGAGCCTCTCATTTCTCATTCCCTTCCCTCCCCTTTTCTTTTCATGTGTCTCTTTATTTTATCCAGACATTGTATGTTGACAACCAGTTCACATGGGGAAAGCAAAGAGCTGCATTGGGAATGATGTGGAAAATAAAACATTCTCTCTGTCTCTTCTGCTGCCAGTGATTCTACAGAATTTGCCCTTTACCTCCAGGGATCTATAACAGCAAATGACATGACAATTATTCTATTAGTACTAGACATAGCCATCCCTTTCTGGTCTCTGAGTCTACAAATACTATAAAAGGAGACTTAGTCTGAAAGAGGTTCTTATTGCTATTGCTACAAAAGATCTAAGACGCATCTGCCTGTCAACCCCACCAAGTAGATGAGACCAAGAATCAACTCCACAGGAAGGCTAAGACTACTTTCTCCAGGATTGACTATAATAGCAGAATTTTGCAAGCCTGATTGCATTGTGCCTCCTCCCCTTCTTATACCCATGCGAATTAGGGAGGTGTCTGTCTGAGCCGCTTATGGATACTCTCCGCTTGTTTGGGATTCAAGCAATTATTTTCTCCTTTGTCACTTTGCTGTTGGATCTGGCCTCTTGCTATCAGTGTCATCTTCCTTAGTCTCTAAGCTGCCAGAATTAATTCTTCCAATTTGTTACTGCCTAGTGTAACACCAAGAAATTGAATTCCAGGCACCAAAGTCTTGGAACTAAATTTGGCTGCAACACATTGATGATCCATGTTTCTTCTACTCACTGATTATGACCATGTGTGGAGGAAGGACACTATGGCCCATCTTTGCAACAAGCACTTGTGAGAAGAGCAGTTGTGAAGAGAAATGAGAGATAGGAGATAGGAGTACTTAATCTTTGTGTTCTCCATAGACACTCAACAGGAGCCTTTATCTCTGCTCAACTGTTGTGGTCTGAAACTTGTGTGAAAGCATTGTATGTTTGTGGAAAAGGGGAAGTGGCTGGGACACGTCAATCCTTCCAAGGGTGTTTGAAGACTCAGTTTTACACAAGACTGAATACTGAGGCCCTAAAACTCCTAGAAACCCAGCTAATACAGCAGTGATGGGACAGTATCCAAGGCCCATGTTTCCACTGTATGATCTTTAACGTAATCTATCATTTATCCATCCATTTCTCAAGTAAAATAAGTTGTTTGTAGGTAGAAAAACATATTCTGCAGTGGAAACATGTTTTGGCGGTGGAGGGGGAAGCCGCCACTATACCTGACCAACAAAGGCTTCTGTTGCTGAAAAAGTGTGTGTTTGTGTGTGTCTCAGTGGAGTGAGCAAACTCTACCTGTGAAATGCTCACCTGCTATTGTTTACTCTTTGAATTGCTAGTTCCATTGCTGAACATGAGTAAAGTTACCTATAATGTAAACTTATATAATTAAATGTGACAAATCAGAAGAAACAAATATTTCCTGCCCTGCCTTTCTGCCATCTGAATTTAGCCTGTCTACATTTTCTAATCATTACTTTCCAGAAAACTGGAGTGGAAATTTCATTCAACTTTGCATCTATGACCCCTGGCAGCTTTAATCAACATATGGAGTTTAAACACATGCCATTAATTCCCTTGTGGCTTGGTAAGTCTGTTATATCCGCCTTGAAATCAATAGCTGTATCAGTAATTAAATAAAATTAGCAAAAGATTGCAAGTGGAGTTGAAACTCTCTATACTCTTCCACAGTGTTTGGAGAGCCACATCTTTCTCCAGGAGACCATGCCATCTGGAACCACACTATATTTCTAACTGAAAGATTGGCAATATTAAGCCTTCATAAAAAAATAGCACTCCATGATTTTAGAGGAAGAATAATACTGAAAATGGGTACCATGAAAGAATATATTCTAATAGCATCCCAAGAGGAATTCTATTACTGAAGGCTGTACTATTATCCTGAAAAACTAAATTCGTACATATGAGGAGCAGAGGAGTAGAAGAATAGAAATTGCATTTGGATCTTAAGATACTTTCTATCATTTTTGTATAAAACAAAGGAATAAAAGCTTTTCTTTTAGGTTTATTGGATAAAGAGTTGGAAAAAAGATTTGGAACTTTGTTCTTGTATATGTTGACTGCAGCAAGAATTCTTTATGGCCAGAAATGGAAAGATACCTCAATCCCACAAGAGAAGAATGGATGGAGGTTGGCAGAGATGGCAAAATTGACTGTTTTAATTAAAGAAAAGAATATATCCAGCTTTATTTCTACCTGGAAACCGCTTCTGGATTTCGTGCTTGAGACAAAAAATAAAATAAAATAAAAATCTTGACTTTAGGTTTTGGTGATTGAGTTTGTATAGGAATGACTAGTACTTGCTTGGTACTAGTAGTAAAGTAAAAAGTTGAGGCTGCAATTCTATTTTGCATTTTACTGTGCTGAAAAACATTGGAAGTCAATGCTTTCTTCTTTCTTTCTTTCTTTCTTTCTTTCTTTCTTTCTTTCGCTTATAACTAAAACTCCATTGAGATTCTTTCTTTCTTTCTTTCTTTCTTTCTTTCTTTCTTTCTTTCTTTCTTTCTTTCTTTCTTTCTCTTTCTTTTCTTTTCTTTTCTTTTTCTTTCCCCTTTTACTGTACACTTCTTCCTCTTCCCCCCCATTTCCCTAATATCTTTATTTTCATTTTCATTTTACATTATGATAATCCTAATAAAATATTTTTTTTTTAAAAAGAAATCACATTTGGATCTCTTAGAAGGAGCCATAATGAATCTTACAAAGCTGTTTAAATTTCTTTAAGCAAAGGAATGGGCAACTGTGTCCCAGGTCAAGGGATAGAGTCCACATCAGTTAAATTATTTCAGTACATGGGAAAGAAAAACTCACTTTTCATTATACAAATATTAAATGTTTTCCAATTTAGGACAATCAAATGAGGCAGCTACCTCATTCTGCCTTATGGTAGAACTGGCCCTCCTCCTAAGCACTTAACAATCAGCGTTTGTGATTCCACAGTCTTGTCTGTACTATAATGTTTATATTTATTTGTACATTGTGTTTATATACGATTAGTCATTTATAGTGAAATAGGCAATCCAATTAATTGAATTAATAAATAATATACATAGTATAGGGAAGACATCTGCCTAACCCACATCATATTTTGAAAGTGTAGTGTTGCCAGGTGGACTAAAAATGCTCCCATTTAACCATTTTCAGATCTTCTCTCCTCTTTCCACCATACCTGATCTGCAATCACACACCTCTGGACAAATTCCTAAGAGACACACAGCAAAATTGAGACTTTCAAGGTTCTTCTGTGAAATTTTTGTCTTCTATCAGAAGTTGATTTAGGTATCACAACAGAAGGAGGTGGAGGAGGAGGAGAAGAAGGAGAAGGAGAAGGAGAAGATGGTTTAAATTTGTATGCTGCCTGACTCCCAACAATTCTACTATTTGGATCTTGTTGGACCTTCCATTTGCCTGAAGTTTCTGCGGAGAAAGGATAAGATTTGAGGAGCCTTTCTGGAAATTGATGTATCCAACCTGGCTGGGCCTTTGTTTCTCTTTGAAATAATTCTAGCAATACAACTGCTTCTTAAACTGCTGTTTAAATATTATAAATTATGAATGTGTGTCAACAATTTGGAATTCTGAGATTGGAGGACACTGAAGGGATTAATTTGAGAGGTATACCAGAAATAATAAAACGTTTGTGATGAGCACAATCTGATACAGATAAAAAGCCACTTGTGATTTTCCTTCCTGATAAGATAAAAAGATAAAAGAAGAGGTGGACAAAGCCAGAAGGTGACATGTAAGAGGCAATGCCTGCATTTCTTATAAATTGTTTGAATCTGCCCGATGAAATTCATTTCTGGAAGCCATCTCAACCCGCCGCTCTCCCATCAAACATGCCCCATATCTAGTTAGGAGAGTAATTTAGAACCAGCCGATTTATCTGAATAGCCCAGATATCAAAGTCTTAAACCAAACCAAGCACCTGCTCTCTATTTAGTTATTACTTTAAAGTGGTAGATTTTGGCAAATGATGAAAGCTTTCAAGGAGAATATTTGTAGCTCAGGGTTGAAAGGAAGGGGTCCTTGGTGCTCTCTAGTGCTTGGTTTTTTACATGCAGACATTTCATTACCCAAACTAGCTAACATCATCAGTGCTAGTCAAGCTTCAGTACTAGATAAAAGCTTTCTTCTAAGGTTTGTAACAACGGATTTTATCCCGAATCGGAACAGGCGATCAAGCAGGCTTTGAAAGAGGCACCAGAAAGCAGTTTGTATTAAATGCCAATTGAATGGAAAAGATTTTGACATGCTGCAGATAAAAGCAGTTCAACAACATCTTGGGATCGTATAGGCTAATGGGAAGCATCTTGCAGGGCAAAATGAGTTTTTTGTTATACACTAGTCATCCGCTAGATGTCTCTCCATGCTGGATATAAAAACGTGGACAGGTCATTGGCCTTTCCTTTATTTTGTGAATTCCTGGGAGCAAGACAGTCTTTCCATTCTTTCACTATCAGAGTCAGTACTTTAGAACTCCGTGCTGTGATCTGCAGCCAACTGCAGCCATCAGCCCAGGCTGGCTGACATAATCGACACATTTAATATATCTGCTGTAATGCACCAACCCTAGGGACC
>QLTV01004245.1:729168-743850 GCA_003457575.1 Thermophis baileyi | reverse complement strand
AGAGAGAGAGAGAGAGAGAGAGAGAGAGAGAGAGAGAGAGATCCAGATTCATTGAGTTGTCTTATAGAATTGCAGACCATTATGTGTTCACTTTTAGTAGAGAATCCAGATGGCATCTTTGCCAAATCATTGATTTCAAGGTTTCTGCATTTACTTTGACATATACCTCATTTGATATATGGCAATCTTTTGGCTGTTAGCTAGACTTGAATGCCAAAAGACATCCCTTCAAGACTGTATCAGCAAACCACTTCTGAAACATGGCCAAGAAAATCGCATAGATGATGCTGAACCAGGAGTCAAGCTCAACTCAAGGACAAAAAGAAGGCAGCTGTGGAATACAAGGCAAAGGACAAGAAAAGAGTTCTTGTAAACTCTTTAAAGATATCTAAAGCTAATTCAAACTTCCTCCCTGCAGAGATGCTCCTATAAATATGTACTTTCATGCAGTCGGGGACCAGAGACTGGCAAAGCTCTTTAGGGTGAATTATGAGGATATGTATCTGGAGCTCCTCTGTGACACAGGGAGGTCCTGGGTCAATTCTTATCTTCACCTGCAGTGACATTTTGATTGTCCAGAACCTCCCAAATGTCCTTGCATATCTACATAACCCATTCCAACACAGAGATTGTTCGGATTCGTGCCATTGTAAAGGGGTGTGGCGAGTCTAAAATAAATGAAACAAACACAATGTTAAAAAGTTATGATATTTATGTAGTTAGTTACCAAGCACATCTAAATTATATTAAATTAACCAATATATCTTTACAATCCCCAAGGCATGTCACAACTTTTGAACACCCCTAAGGTTTGGAAATTGAAAGTTGAAAAATTTGACATGCCTTACTAGGTGAGTCCATAGCTACCACCACAGATGTTTCATTCATTATGACTTCTTTATTAATAATCTTAGAGGGAAAGACATGCCCATGAGGTCTTAATGCCCTTTGAGTACAAATGGGGAACTTACCCAATTTTCCACAATGATAAAAGCATAAGATAAGAACAGAATGGAAGATTCTCCATTAATGGCGGGGATGATCTACCAAAGAAAGGTAACAGTTCTGAAAAACTCCTTAAAAAGTGCATAAGTGGAAGATAAAAAAACCCCACCCCCATGGGTTTTTCTAAATCCACCATCTATTCATATATGTATATAGTTCACTATGATCTCAAAATCATTATAATTTATCGACAGTATTAGATAACTTCCCCTAACAGATACCTTCCTGTGGAGTTGGACTGCAACTTCTATCTTCAACTTTGAAGTTTCTGTCTAGCACATCTGGAGGATACCAGGTTGGAAAAAAAATTGACATCTATATTTCAATAGGCACAGAAGATACAGAACAAACAAGAGTAGAACAATCTTAGAAGAGGAAACATCTCTTGTCAGAGAAATTAATTGCTGCCTGCCTGCCATACATAATCTTTTACAAGCATTTCTATTTTTAGAATATAAAAAAGATATGTTAATTACTAGAACACCTTTTAGTGTTTGGCTTAATGTTTTTAGCAGATTAAAATTAATTGATCGAGAGCGCTGCAACCATAAACAGAAATCAACCATCAAATAATAGCCAGCCTGGAGCTCAGCTAAATTTGCCCTGTGTTCCTAGCAGAGCTTTCATTTAACTCTCCCTTTGCCCCCCTACCCCCCCACAGTTAATCCGGAAGGTGCAAATCAGTTATAGTCATACTGGGATTCATAAAGATTGAATTCCTCTAGCACACTTAACATGAGCGATCCTTTAGAAGTATTGGAATTTTAAGCTGCAAGTGGGGAAAAAGGATTTCGGATAATATTTTGCTAAAGGTAATATGATGCTTGGAACTTAGTCAAACTTTCAAATCAAGCCGAGTGCTCCATCAGAGGTAATAAAAGTCTCCTAGTAGTTTCTCAGGCAGAGCATCTGGATGTGAAGAGTAAGCCTATTGAAAATATCTACCTTTCGAATCCCAGGTAATGTCTCCATACAAGCCTGGCAAATTTCTTTCTATAAATAAAACCGGTTATGGATGCCGGAGCTCACGCATAAATTTAAGGATGGAAATATCATGGAGGAAAACTTCTACCTGAATGAGACCAAGCAAGGAAAAGCTGTAAATCCTAGGGGTACATCTCTTAACCATCCATCTTGTGTGGACCGTGGAGCTGTAAAGTGATATTTGCTATAGATTCTGTGCAGATGTCTTTCTTGGGAGGGTTTCTTGTGATGGTTGCTCAAGGGATAGCCAATTTGTTTCTAAAACTTGCTACTAAAGACAGCTTGAGTTCTGTACACAAAGACATGAGGGGTGCTTGGAGCTCTCTGAGCTTGGTTGTTTTCTTGCAGATGTTCAATATCCAAACTAGGTAACATCATCAGAGCACTGATGATTGGGTAATGAAACATCTGCAAGAAAACAACCAAGCTCAGAGAGCACCAAGGACCCCTCATTTCTACCTTGAGCTACAAATATTCTCCTGTATTGATAACACAAAGGTATGTTCTAAATTACCACTGCAGAGTGTATTCTTCTTCCAAGCTGATTCTATTAAAGCAAGCAAATTATCACTTATCCCAGTCTGGACTTTTAGCAGCCACTACATTATTTGACTCAGCCTCAGTGCTAAACTAAGATAAAAACAGATCTTTCAAGGGAAGAAGGAATTCAAACAAGACTGGAATAAAAGAATAAACAAACATTCTATGAGTCCAGAATAAAATCTGTCTCAGACCATAATGATTGGCGAGAACATTATTTCTAGAATGGACCAAGATGACAATGTCTAGAAAAGTCTAAAAAGGAACCCTCCTCCTTTTCTCTTTCTCCAACATAAAAATAGACCAGTACTAAAAATGTGTCTGAAAAGCCACTTGGTTTTATTCATGCACATAAATAGCATAGTGTTTAGTATTCCACAGTAACATTTTCTAATCTGCTACCTCCCAGATGTGTTGGATTACAAATCCATCCTCCAGCTCTAAATTCTTTGATTGTGTACAAGTGTCCCAGCAATTATTTTTATTAATATACATTTTTACAACAGTGCCTTTCAAAATGTGTGTTCTCGGCTCTGCAGCAAGTCCCCATATCCCTTTGCCTCACATGGAATCCTTGAAAAGCTCTCATGAAAGATCAAGTTGACTTCCAAAAACTCCTAGCTTCCTTTTCTTCTATAAATATAAACACTACAATGAATAGAAATGATTGAGTTTATTTTCCAGAACAGCTGAATATGCAAATCTTCCAAAAAACAAAAAAACAAAAAACAAAGTGCTGGAGAAACACACAGGGGTTCAGTTTTCTGCTGGGGAAAAGTCTTCAGGTAGAACATATGAACACTTATTTTGGCCAAGTTATGCAGTGGAATTCATTGGAGAAAGCAATTACTTTTCAAAAGTGGTAAAAGAAAACCAGGCCACCAAACAACACAGTGGCTGGACACCATCAAAGCTGACACCAGCCAGAGCATAAAAACACTCAAAGAAATAGTACAAAATTGGAAGATGTGAATTGGAAGATCCATAAAATCACCAAGAATGAATGGATAACATCATCAACATGATCAGAATATGTGAAAGAAATCTGGTCTTAAAGTCCAGCACTGCTTATTCTGGCTGGGTTTATCCTGAAATGACCATTGGATTCTGGATTGATTGTCCCTTACAAAGTCCAGGTGTGCTAGGACTACAGCTCCCAGCATTCTGACTCTGCAGTTCCAGAGAATGCCTGGTCAAGGAAAATTCATCTAAATTAACAAAATACATGTCACGATTAGCTGAAAAGATCATGTACAATCAAGGTACCCCAGCAGTGTAACGATTGCAGGATGTTATTTCCTGAATCCCATGTTTTTAATTACTTCATCGGCGGCTGCTTCTCCGTTATTTACACTCTTTCTCCAGCTAAAGTCCCCCACCTTAATAACAAACAAGTCTTTTGTCTCCTTTCCCAATGCAACTGCTATGTATTATGTCTCAAAAATGCTATCTAAGAAAACACCGAGGTTGCATGGGGATACATAGGATGCTTTTGTTTTTAAAGAAGTGCCTCGCAACAAGTTTGCAAAATTCAAACATCATGGATAAAACCATATTTGATGATCTCATCCCAGCCTCTGGATAGATATTAATCCCCTCTTACAATCAACCATTCAGCTTGGCCAAGTTGTAAGTCCCTCCCCGGGGAAATGCCTAGCAATAGCAGGTGTGTGGAGGATACAAGAAGGGGGAGAAACGGAGAAAGAGCTGCAGGTGTAATAGCAAAAGAGCACTTCCCTAGATAGCACTTGTCCAAAGTTGGTGTACTTAATAATCTCTTTACTTAGCAGATTAGCTCTCCCAATGTAAAAGTGAGGAGAAGTATCAAAATGTACGAGCTGTCTCCAAGTGTCTCCATGGTTTTGTTTACTGATACCCTCCTGAGCCTAGCATTAAAGCAAGATGAAGTATGGAGGTGTTATCAACCTATTCTAGTTAGCCACTAAATCCTAAAGACTAAACATTAGGGATTTCTGCTCAGTCTTGTATTATGCCTATCCAAAACATACATATGGCTGTTAAAAGGTACCTTTGTTATTACTACTAATCTTTCAATTTCTTGAGATGCCTTCCTACAGAAAATCATTAACATGCAATAAAACGATGGACAAACTAGGTTTCAAATTAAGACTGCCCAAAAGGATCAGTCTGTCAATATGGTGATATATAGTGGCAATATATGGTGAGAAAACTTAGAAGGGATCTTTTCACATTGTGAATAGTTATGTTTTTAGCAGACTGCTCTGGATAACATAACACAATATACAAGGAGCCACCACAGAAGAAAAGCAGTTCCATCATCATGGGAGGACATTACAGTACATAGAGCCAAAGAAATTTTGGATATCAGGGGACAAAGAAATGTGGAAGAAGGTAAAGGCTACTTCGGGACCTAACAGATAGATAGGCGATGAAAGATGATAGATAGATAGATAGATAGATAGATAGATAGATAGATAGATAGATAGATAGATAGATAGATAGATGGATGGATGATGATAGATAAATGATAGATAGATATAAATATAAGATAATAATAAATATATATATATATAGATAGATGATAGATGATAGCGTCTAGAGAGAGAGAGAGAGAGAGAGAGAGAGAGAGAGAAGAGAGAGAGAGAGAGAGAGAGAGAGAGAGATGAGAGATGAGAGATGAGAGATGAGAGATACAGATAGAGAAGATATAGATATAGATAGATATAAGATGATCCAGCACCCTAGCTCAGCCTTTCTTAGCCTTAACAGCTTAAAGATGTGTGGACTTCAACTCCTAGAATTACCCAGCCTGCTGGCTGGGGAATTCTGGGAGTTAAAGTCCACGTATCTTCAAGCTGGCAAGGTTGAAAAACATTGCTTTCATCTATTATTGGCCCCCAGTTGTTAAGTTTTGTGTAGATTGGCTAAATAGTTGGTCTTAATCCCGCTCTCGGTAAATTATATTGTGTTTCACAAGCTAGGAAAGTTCATGCATCACATACCTGCCTTCTGTTCTTTCATTTCAGGGTGCAGAGAGTAAATATTTCCCATTGAGCTCAATGAGATGAGGTTGCCCAGCGAGCATCTCAAAACAGTTGTGTAACCATTATTTGCACAGAGATTGTCTGGAATTTCTAAGCATTGTTTTTTTAAATCCCTGACCTCAGACGAATCAGTGGATAATTTATATTTTTTCCCCTACATTGACTGTTTGTTATCAGAGGAAATGTCCTTGGAGTCCTGTCCTGCTGTTTCTTTGAGAGCTTTATCTGTACGACAAATTCCATTCAGAGAAATCTAATGCCAAAAATGGTGAGATCTGCATTCTTAGGTAATGACTGTTTGGGGCACTGAGTATGAATCAGAAGTAACCATAAGCAGGCAAGTACTCACTGGATGCTAATAATGCTAACAATCACATTCTTTCCCATTCTCCCAAAAAATTGGGGTGGGGACACAGGTCTCCCCCATTTTATATTTTACAACATCCCTCTGAGTTACAGTAGGTGGGCAAAGGTTGCCAATCCAAAGCTACTTAGCCACTCAACACTAAGTGGTGCTTAAGTCAGGTCTGTTCATGGCATTGTTGCTGTTCTCCTGTAATACAGGTAGTCCTCAAACTATGACCACAATTGAGCCCCAAATTGCTGTTGCTAAGTGAGACAGTTGTTAAGTAAATTTTGCCCTATTTTATGACCTTTCTTGCCACAGTTGTTAAGTGGATCACTACAGTTGTTAAGTTAGTAACCCATTGTTAAATGAATTTGGCTTTCCTATTGACTTTGCTTGTCAGAAGGCCGGAAAAAAGTGATCACCTGACCCCAGGACACTGCAACTGTCATAAATACCAGTCAGTTGCCAAGCATCTGAATTTTGATCACATTACCGTGGAGATGCTGCAATGGTTGTAAAGTGAAAAACGGTCATAAGTCACTATTTTCAGTGCCGTTGTGACTTGAACTGTAAATCAAGTCAGAATGGAACTGGAAGGGACCTTGGAGGTCTTCTAGTCCAACCTCCTGCTAGCCCTAACCCTAACCCTAACCCTCCACCATTTCAGATAGGTGGCTGTCCACTCTCTTCTTAAAAACCTCCAGTCATGAAGCACCTACAACTTCTGAAGGCAAGCTGGTTAATTGTCCTCACTGTTAGGAAGTTTCTCCTTAATTCCAGGTTGCTTCTCTCCTTGATTAGTTTCCATCCATTGTTTCTTGTCTTGCCTTCTGGTGCTTTGGAAAATAAGTTGATGCCCTTTTCTTTGTGGCAGCCCCTCAAATACTGGAATACTGCTATCATGTCACCCCTAGTCCTTCTTTTCTCTAGACTGGCCATGCCCAATTCCTGCAACCGTTCTTCATATGTTTTTGTCTCCAGGCCCTTAATCATCTTAGTTGCTCTTCTTTGCATTTTTCCAAAGTCTCAACATCTTTTTTGTAATGTGGTGACCAAAACTGGATGCAGTATTCCAGGTGTGGTCTTAGTAAGGATTTATAAAGTGCTAATACTACTTCACATGATTTTGATTCTATGCATCTGTTTATACAGCCAAGGATTGTATTAGTGTCTAGGGAGATTCTCAGTCATCCAGGTCATGGTTCTCTCAAAGGTGCTTTTTCGAGAGGCAACTGGACTTTCTGGTTTTTCTTTGAAGACGTTTCGCTTTTCATCCAAAAAGCTTCTTCAGCTAGAGCTAGAAATGGATTGTATTAGCTTTTTTGGCCGCCGCCGCCGCACAACTGGCTCACAACTTGAACTGTTGTAAGTTGAGGACTACCTGTAGTATGTGGAAAAGGCCTTGGGAGATGGAGCGAAGAGATGCTGCCTAAGGAATGGTCAGATAAGGGAGGGCTTAGCCTTCACTTGGAGATGTAGACAGAGAAAAAGACTCAGAAGGGATCTTTCCTATTTTCAACAAGACTTGTGCTATACGCTTTCTAAGAATGACCATGGTTTTAGCCACTAGACTGGGTTACCTTAGCCTGGTCCATCTGAAAAAAAATTAGACTACAACTCTTATCATCTCTTCAGTAACCTGGGCAGAATAAGGAGATTGGTAAGGGTGTTAGGGCACACTATTTTTGGCAAATGTTTTTTTTATAGCATTTGCCATTGTGCAGGAGGCTTTGGTATTCTTGATGCTATTAATGGTTAATCATTCTTGTATTCACTGCTCAGAATTCCTCCATATTTATTCCTTCATTTTATTGAACACTTTGTATTTTGTTTAATTAAATTATACTGCAGGTGCCTTAGAGCTCTTGGAACTGAAAACAAGGTACAGATTATCAATCAATCATCTTCAGTCAAACAAATACAGTAACTAAGAAAGCCAAATGCTTTTGGAGCAACTTTTTTTTTTTATATAAACATTAGGTACTACTGACATTAGGACTAATTAGGAAATGAGAGGGTACCTTTAAGTGATTGTCTGCCAGGACGCCAAGGTCGATCTCACAGTTACAACTGTTTTTGAGCCAGGTGTCACTTCATCTCTACTTGTACCTTTGGTTTTTCTTGCCTAAGTGCAAAACTTTGCTTTTCTCCTCATTAAATTTCATTTTGTTGGATAGGGCCCATTGTTCAAGTTTGTCAAGATCCATTTGGATCCTGAGCTTGTCTTTACCCCAAAAGACAAGCTCAAAAGTAAGCT
The DNA here is from genome assembly GCA_003457575.1 of Thermophis baileyi. Taxonomy (NCBI): domain Eukaryota; kingdom Metazoa; phylum Chordata; class Lepidosauria; order Squamata; family Dipsadidae; genus Thermophis; species Thermophis baileyi. Next base: position 735,689 of record QLTV01004245.1, on the reverse strand, counting down.
CGAATGTTCCAAGTAAAGCCACCTATAGCAATTTATTAATAGTGAATTTGTCAATGGTGATGGTGTTCCAGTTGTTTCGGAATTTCACCCAAAGCACCTGATACTATCTTTGCTTTCTTTTGCCACAATTGTTCTATTTCTATTTGCAGGTCTCTGTATTTTCTTATCTTCTCCAGTTCTTTCTCTTCTCTTCTGCTGACTCCTATTGTTATTATTATGGTGCTAAAAGGTCTAATAACATGGTCTTTTGAAAGTAGTAGCTGGTACTGCTTGATACTGGGTTTTCTACTACTTTCTATCCTGGGCGCATGTTTAGAATTCAGATACTTTAGAATGCAGATACTTTCCCAATTAAAATAGAACAGCTGGGGTGGTATAGAAACAGGATATGGCTTTCTGCACTCAGAAAGCTATTTTATTTGGGGAATTATTAAATAGCTAAAGAACAATAGCTTCTTATATAATTTGTACACATAAAATCCTTTCTGGGAAAAAGTAAATGAAGCAAGTAAAAAAAAAAAAGATAAGAGCATTGTGGTGACACTGTAAGAAGCTTGCCTATTGCTTCTTGTAATCTTGGAGACATTGGTGCAGAGGTGAAAGGGGCCCTTTGAAGACAAGAGGGGCCCAAAGTGAAAAAAAAAGGTTGTCCAGGGTACAAGCATTGGGGTAGAATAGGACTGGAAATCAGCAAAATGTTTGGGAGACTATTGCCCTGGGATGCCATGAGTTTTTATAGATGTTAGCTTTGATTTGGTTTGGAAGTTTATTGTTTTTCATGGCCCAGTGTTATTAGAAATGGTGCTGTATAAATCTTAAATAAAATAAAAGAAATAAAAAATGGGATGGGGTGGGGTGGGATGGAATCAAATGGAATGGAATGGATTAGAATAGAATGGAATGGAATGGAATGGAACGGAACGGAACGGAACAGAACGGAACGGATCGGAACGGAACGGAATGGAATGGAATGGATTAGAATAGAATAGAATAGAATGGAATGGAATGGAATGGAATGGAATGGAATGGAGTGGAGTGGAGTGGAGTGGAGTGGAGTGGAGTGGAGTGGAATGGAATGGAATGGAATGGAATGGAATGGAATGGAATAATATACTGTAATATTGCTTGTATATTTTCTGAAATGCCACATTGATGGAGCCCCATGAATTTAAAACAGCTTGTTGAGTGGGAGATGAGAGGTCAATGTGCAGAGAAGAACAAAGCTCTAAACCAGCGGTTCTCAACCTGTGGGTCGCGACCCCTTTGGGGGTCGAACGACCATTTCACAGGGGTCGCCGCGCGCGCTAGCCCGCCATCTTGGAGCCACCGTCACTGCAGGGGTGAAATGCTCCCGGTTCGGCCATGCCTGCGTGTTGCCGGACAGCTGATAGCGATGGAAGCGGGAGACTTCGCCCACCCGCCCGGACACCGCCATTTGGGTTCTTTTACCCTCTGCGCATGCGCAGAACGCTTTGTGCATGCACAGAAGGTAAAAGAACCCAAATGGCGGCGTCCGGGCGGGTGGGCGAAGTCTCCCCCTTCCATCGCTATCAGCTGTCCGGCGACCAGCAGGCAAGCCCGAACTGGGAGCATTTCACCCCTGGTGCCACGCCCCCTTTGTCACCTCATCCTGTGCGGGAGGGGGTGGGTGGCAGGGCGGAGCGGGGGGGGAGTCGCGGCATTAGAAAGGTTGAGAACCACTGCTCTAAACCAAAGGTCTGCAGTGTGACAGCCAGGATGTAAGATAACAGGGTTGAAAATCTGCCCTAAAATGAGCAGCCGGACAGCCAGTATTGCTCTCTCCAAGGCCTCTTCTGAATTGCTGCTGAGTTTCAGGGATGCAGTCTGCCACTAAAATGAGGCATTTTTTTTTTTGCCTCTTTACACTTTTAAAATTCCAATATTAGCCTATAAACAAGTTTTCATTTTTGTCAAAGTGATTCTGTTTTCTTTTAAAGGGCATTCCAGGGGAATTTCTTCCAGTGGCCGTGGCTGCAATCTTAATAAACTTAAATAAACACCCCAATTTCATCTTCTTGTTTAGACTTTGAGGAAGGTTCTGCATCACTGTGATCTGTCTCTCAAGATCAGGCTGCAGATGTGAATGCTGGTTTTCCTCATTGCTTCTGGATCCAAAGCAACCTGTGACCCAACTCTGTACAGAGCAATACAAATTTTGATGGTATCTCACTTTTATTTTGTGCAACTTAAGGCAGTGTACATAATTCTTTGGCCTCCTGTTTATTTATTCATTAGATTTCTTAATGTTGCTCAACTCCAAAAAGACTCTGGGTACTTAAGACTACTCTTTACTCCAATTAAATCAAATTAAAACCTTTATTATGGCCCTTTCCCCAGTAATGGCATCCCTGTGAGTTGTGAGCTGCGAAGGAATGACTGGCCCAAGGTCACCCAGCTGTTTTTCATGCTTGACAGACTGGCTGCCATGAAGAGGTCAGCAACACTTTTCCATACTCTGTGGTATCTTCTTCATCAAGGTGTTGGAAAAGGGAAGCCCCAAACATTTGGCCCTTGCAGTGATTCGTTTTCATCATTCTTTGTTGGTTTGATTTTCCTCAGCCTGAATGCTAGTGTTAACACAGGTCATGGGAAGGTAAACTTGGAGACTGCAGTGATATGGATGGGGTAGATGAAGAGATGAAAGCATCCACTTGTTTGCTTAACCTCTGCCCTCAAACTGATCCCAAGGTTACAAGAGGTGACTGATGCTTCCTTGAATGACCAGATGTGGCCATTTGCTTACGGGAGGCAGCCATACATTTCCGTACCACTTTCTGGACCCCCAAAATGTGATTATAGGCCATTTTCTAATCTTCCTTTCCTAGATAAGGTGATCAAGAACAGGGGTGGGTTCCTACTTACCTCGCTGCCAGTTTGCTCCCTCCTGCGCCTCGTGCGTGCACCTCGTGGGTGCGTGCGCACCTTGTGCATGCGCAGTAGGAAAAAATCCCCCCAAATCCCCCAAAAATCAAAAAAAGCCAAAAAAAAGATGGCGGCTGCATGCACAGTGCTGGAAGTCAGCTTCTGCGCATGCTCAGAAGGGGAAAAATAAATAAATAAAAAAATTCAAAAAATAAATAAATAAAATAAAAATAAAAAAAGATGGCGGCCCCCACGGACCGGCACCGACCGATCCAGTTCGGTGACGTCATCGTGATGTCACCAGCGGGCCGCTACCGGTTCGGGAGAACCGGTCCGAACTGGTCCGAACCCACCCCTGATCAAGAATATGGCTGCCTTGTAGTTCCAAGTGAAGCTGGATGGAAGTGAAATTCCAAACTTGCTTCAATTGGGACTTAGTCAAAGCTTGGTAATGCAAATGCTTTGATCTTCTTGATGGATATTCAGTTGAGGAACCTCACCTTGATTGCTTCTTATCCCCTAATTGCAAGGATCTTTTCATTGTTGCTTACACTTAATAAAGGGCTGGATGGAGGAGAATAACCTGAAATTCAGTGAAGGCAAGATGAAAGTTCTATTAATGAGCAGAAAGCAAGACTTTCAGACTGAAGTGAAGCTTGGTTAGGGCAGAGATGTTCTCCCCCACAACAGGCATATTTGCAGATAGTGCCAATGTGGCAACAAGGAGAATGTTTGTACGCTAACTTCCGCAAATGACGAAAACCATGAAGAAGACATTGAATTCAAATGTAAACATGGCTCCCAAACTGGAAGGGCCTTTAATTGGAACACAAAAAAAAAGGTATCTATTCTATTTAGCTATGATGTTGAGAAACAAATAAATAAATAAATACTAAACAGTGTCTGAGTCAAATACACAGCTGAAAAGTTAGTAAGACAAGCATTGAATGCCCTTCTCTCTTTGATAGTATTTTAGCAGACTTTTAGAGCAAGAATTTAATGCTCTGATGAATTGTCAGAATACACAGGGAAACCCCCCCCCCCAGTTCTTGAAGTTTTGTTAGCACCATAATTGGTGCTTACACTTGGCAGAGGATGTGTTATGTGCATACTGAAAAACACAGGACTATCCAATGAGTTACACGTTGGACATTTTGGAGTAGTAAAGACAAAGGTACTAGCTTAAATGTTTGTTTGTTGGCTGTGAAGAGACAAATGCAATGAACAGCTTGGAATGAGATGCTTAGGATATCAAAGATGAGAAAATCAGTGCTATTTCAGCCATGGTAATGGCTTGCCTCGCTATGGCAAAGAATTAGCATAAACATTACAGAATCATTTATAGGTACAGCCCAGGGGTGGGTTCTTCTTTTCTTCGCTGCCGGTTCGCTCAGTGCTGCACCGTGCGGGTGCGCGCACGCTTTGCACATGTGCAGTGCTTAAAAAAAACTTCTGCACATGCGCAGAAGCAAAAAACAAAATGGCGCCGCCTATGGCGCCGCCAAAAGAACTGGTTCAGGGGTGTGGCAGGCCTGGGTTGCTGCCGGTTCTAGCGACCCAGGCCGCCAAGTTACTACCAGTTCTATAGAACCGGTCTAAACCTCTGGTACAGCCTTTTAAAATTTGGTAGCACATTGGCCAGAAGTTCTCTCAGTGGCTACAACAACTGCCATGTATATTGCAGAGGTATTGGAAGGAATGTCTGTGGAGATTCTCAGTCACCCAGGTCATACGGTAGTTGTCTCAAAGGTGCTTTTTCAAAAGGCAACTGGACTGTTTTTTCCTTGAGTAAGAAGAAGAAGATGGTTCACTTCTCATCTAAGAAGCTTCATCGGTTCTGGCAGGATGGTGGGGGCTATGGAAGGATTAGTTTTGACAGGATGGGGGATGTTTGGAAGGACCATATTTCTTTGCAGTCATCTGGTCATTAGCACTCTCCCTCAGAGCTCTTGAGATGCCTGCAAAGAAATATGATCTTTCCAACCCCCTGCATCCTGTCAGAACTAATCCTTCCATAGCCCCCACCATCCTGCCAGAACCGATGAAGCTTCTTGGATGAGAAGCGAAACATTTTCTTCTTCATCAAAGAAAAAACAGTCCAGCTGCCTTTTGGAAAAGCACCTTTGAGTGCTTTTGGAAGGAATATTTGCAAGAATAGTGTTCCAGAACAAGTGAATAATGATAGCTCACAATTTGTAGCTGAACTTTCAGATATTGCTGAAAAATATATATGAAATCAGACTGTATCATCAGCAGTATAGCCTTCAGCTAAAAGAGGATTGACAGAAAACTTTATCCAAAATCGCAAGAATGTTTTGCAGGCAATGTATGGGAAAACATAGGGAGTCAAAAAATCTTAACTAATTTTCTGTTTGCGTATGTCAAGACAGTACATACAACAATTCATATGCCAGCAATGTTTTTAGGACAACCCTTAGGTTCAAGGTTGGGCCTTCTCAAACCTTATTTAAAATAACTAAAACACCATGAACAGTCATAGGCTGAAATATAACAGTTATCTGTAGGGCAACCTACTATCAAGAGACTAGGGAGGACAGTGGACAATAGGAAAGATCAAAGAAAGATCTGGAACATTTACTTTAATCATTGAGATTGTTTCTGGTAATATTTGGAACTGACACATTGACTAGCTGAGAAGAATGGTAGTGCAGAATTAAAGATTAGGATTGAATATTGGAGCCCCAATCTATAATTCCTTAGTTACCACCAGTAATACTTGTCTTTTTGAAATAGACACATAGTGCATGCTCATGATCAATGATGGGTACTATTATACTTAGTATAGGAGTGCTATGACAGAGCCCACATTTGTAAATATAATATGGATTTGTACCCTGAGAGGGGTGCAATGACCTTGTGTTGTTGTATGACTGGGGCTACAAAAATACATTGCAAATCTTGCAAACCCCCAGAGTTAGTTCTTCAAGAGGTTTCGGTAAAGCAAGCAATAGAGAAACCTACTCTGCACTCTGGAAACATGGCAGAAAAGACACCCCAGGGAATACACTTATTGTCTACATTTATTTTATATAACTTTGATTGAACTTCAGTTTTAATATAATTTAATTGAAGGCAGTGTTTGCATTGGCCCTATTCACTTCTTTAATTTGTCTCCGCTTCCTTCTTGGATGCAGCCTTGGCACACATCTTAAATGCCAAATGTGGACTTTGGTCTCATAAAAATTATGCTCCTTTGGCTTAAGAGTAAACTTAAATTCTCCAGAGACAAGGAAACAGGAGACTTCCTGTCTTCAGGAAGTAGAAGGGCAGTCTTCCTAGATAGCAAACCTAGGATATCAGAACTGTCAAAGTTGGTAGACAAATCAACATGGAGTTTACTATTTTTTTCTGTGGCAAAAATTCATCTTAGAAGCCTTCTTGAGCCCTCTATACAGGGGTGAAATCCAGCAGGTTCTGACAGGTTCTGGAGAACCAGTAGCGGAAATTTTGAGTAGTTCGGAGAACCGGCAAATACCACCTCTGGCGGGCCCCAGAGTGGGGTGGAAATGGAGATTTTGCAATATCCTTCCCCCAAGAGTGGGGAGGGAATGGGGATTTTGCAGTATCCTTCCCCCAGGAGGGGGGAGGGAATGGGGATTTTGCAGTATCCTTCCCAT